>JASANE010028380.1:0-46100 GCA_030248225.1 Trileptium ribeirensis
ATTGGTAGCCAGTGTAACCACAATAGTTTTTATAAATTAATATCGTTTTCTGTTTATCGATATTAATGTGGTTACCGCCGACGTCAGGCCTTGAATATAAATCACAACAGTTTTTCAACTTGAATTCATATTATATATTTTTTGATTCATTTAGAGCCGATGCGATTCCTCAATTTAATCGTCGACATAAATCACAACGGTTTTTCAACTTGAATTCATGTATATATAATTTGTTTATTCGCTGAGAGCTGATGCGATTATTCAATTTATAGGTCGATATAAATCACAGCAGTTTCTAACTTTAATTCATAGTATATATAATTTATAATCTTTGAGAACCAATGTGATTCCGGAAGATTTTGTTCCGCGTACTTCGAAGAAATACAGGTGCGGAATGCTGGATACCATGTTATATGAGTACCGGCTATGTAGTCACTAAAATGAGCAACGGAGACTTCCATACATGCATGAGATTAAATGTCCCGGGGGAAACCGGCTCTTCAGGGGAGCGGCGCAACCGGGTCCTCGCGGGTAAAAACATAGCTGGTTCCTGAGAGGGGTTTTGTAGCATCAGGCCTTCAATATGGCGAAAGGAAGGGGATCGGCGATTCGCCTCAAGAGGGGTCAGAATCCTAAGGGGGATAATCCGCCTCTCCCCATATCAGCATGTATGGAGCCCACTATTCAGAATTGTCTCAGCGAGAGCGTCAACTTGCTTTAAACCAGTTGGAAACAACCGTTTTCGAGTTATAAGCTGAAGTCTAAAAATGCAGCAAAGTGAAAGTTTCAAATTTTTGTAAACACACTCGCTCTGTTACCTATCGCTTGTGTTTCTTGTGTAGTAACGCTTTTTACGCATCTGGAATTGGACAACCCAAGCTCTATACATGTAAAAAAGATTTCTATTTGTTGCCAGCCTGAATTTAGTGTATTTAGAGCGCGCTGTACATAATGCTTGCTCATTCTTTTCGCAAATGCATCAGTGATGATAACAGAAATGATGATTTCGAAAATTATTCCATATTTTGGGAAAATAAAAACTCAGGGCGTAGTATTCATATTTGCAGTTACATTACGGAAACGCGCGTAATTTATTTTGATACTGCCACAGATTAATTAAGCGGTAGGATATATAACAAATTCTGCTGTCACAATGGCATTGCATTGTAATATTTTAATAGCATGACTGTTTAACAACACGCAATTTTATGTATGCGACAGCTGCTTTTTTGCCTAAAGATTACAGATCTTGCTTTGCGGTATGAACCGCACGAAAAATTTCAAACGCAATTGCGGTCACAATGATGTTCGGAATACATATAGAATAATTGTACGGCAAAATTAACATTCTTGAATTTTCAATAAAGGATGGATATATTTGAATTGCGGCGGATCGAGTATATTGGTTTTAGCCCAATTGCATTCAGTTCTAGGAAGAAGATCAAAGAGGAATGCGTACTGGTGCGTTACACCAGATAAATAACCTATTATATATATATATATTCATTGTCTCCGGACGTTAAATTGCTATAAAAAATGTCGACAATCATATCGCATGCGCCTTTCGCGAACAAAGGCTCATTGCAAAGTAACAAATCGTCACATCAAGTCAACAGCACTAAACCAGCTGTCTGAGCGACAGCCTCGCTATTCGAATCCGTCGCCTGAAATGTGAAATTTCGACAGATAGCGAACTTTGCTGCTGAATGTAAAAAAGAAGGCGGGAACGACTGTTTCGAGTGCGACTTTGCGGATGCTGGATCCACTTTACCTGTATCAACATCGCTAAAACCGACGCCAAACTGTATGAAATTGCTCATGTATTAATTGTCTGCTCAGCTTGTCAAACATTCGCACACAAACATCGACAGTCACGTTCTACCTCCACTCGTGACTCTACATTCGACGAAGATAATAGAATTATTAATATCGAATCGCAAATTTCTTCGTTGTCTAAAGGTATCGACAAACATACCGCAGCCACTGCTGAAACGTCGGCTTCTATGGATATGCTCGAACAGTTAAATGGAAGCCAGCTAACAACCGGAGTACAGGCGCCCAACAATACCGATCCCGATACTAGTACCATGCCAAGCACCTGGGCTCAAATCGTCGCTCAAAACTCTTCCGCACCCGCTCGAGTATTGAACGCACCACCGAACAATGATGATGACGAGGCGAAACGACGTCGCTGTGTCGTCGTCAAAGGTTTGCCAGAAAACGGAAAATATTTACAGGACGTAAGTGAAATCTGCAAGATTCTCGACCCATCGACTGAAATACAGGAGGTGTATAGAATGGGAATCTGCAGACACACTACATCGAGACAAAATAACACTCTAGCGTCACGTTTTCTCAAGGTCCGTCTGTCATCGTCCGGTGTCGCTCGGTCATTATTGCAAAATGCCCGCAAACTGAAGAACTACCCGGGAATGGCGCATATCTACATTCGTCGATTTATGTCTGATTGCGAGCTGAAGCAGCAAGCTGCCATTCGGAAAAAGGCTCATGAGCTAAACTTTGTCCAGAAGGACAATATTGCAAACACAACCCATTATGTCGTTGTGAAGGAAAAACTTGTTGCTTTCAAAACTGTACTCGCAACAGTGACGTCGCCTCGTTGGCAGTAAATACACATATCTGAATTATGAGTTTGTTGAAACCGATGATAGGATCTCGGTTCAGGTAAACTGTTCAAGGGGGTGGTACCGCACCGCTTTCACGTTTTATCAAATGTAAATATTTTAATGCTCGCAGTATTTGCAACAAGCTTAATGAATTACATATTTTACTTGAATCGAGATCCTACCAAAATTATCTCAGCTGCAGAAACTTGGCTGCATAATGATATATCTAATAACTAGTTGACCGGTATATCGTATTCAGTTTCCAGAAATGACCTATTTTCACATGGAGGTGGCGTAGCAATTTTCATTTCAAAAGATCTTGATTATACACCAGTGACAAATATCGTAGCTATATTTGACACTGTCGAAGCCGTTGCGATAGATGTTTTCCTTAAAACTAAAACACGAATTGTTTGCATTTACAGGCTGCCGCATTATTTTACTGATCAAATGTCTGAATTATATATCATATATCTGTAAAGTATCGTGGCCACTGGTCATACTAGGTGATTTCAATTTTCCAGAATTGGATTGGAATAAAAATCAAAGTGTATTAACACCAAATTCCAAAGAATTCAGTGAAGCGATAAATGAATCGAGTCTTATATAGCTAGTATCATTCCCAACTAGGGAAAGCAAAATCCTTGATCTGATATTGACTAACGCTCCACTCCAACTTGCATGCATTAAATGCGTAGCAATCTTTGCTAATTCTGATCACTTTTCAATCGATTTCCTCTTAAATGACGGTAAACGTAGTAAGCCAACGTGCACAACAAATTTCGATGTTAAAAACGCTGACTTCGAAAAGATAAGGAACTTTCTTATGTCACTGAATTGGAATGATCTCCTATATTCTGTATTTACTGATAATGATAAGGAGCTATTATTTTACAATATCATGTTGTATGTATGTGAATTATTTGTGCCGAAAAAACAGAAAAGTATAAGAACGTCAAGGAAATATTACCCCATACACATCAAAATACTTCTACGGAAAAAGAAACAAACAAACAAACGATTTTTCTGCACACAAAGCAATTGCCAAACAATACAAAAAAGCATTAGCAAAATTCGTAGAAAATAGCGAGAGACGTATACTGTGCTCAGATAATCCACAAGCGCTGTATAGTTATATTAGGCATAGATGCGGTACCAGTGATGTGATTAGCGCCTTAAAATGCGCAGATGGGAGTCTTGCCACAGACGAGACCGCGAAGTGCGAAATATTAGCTAATGCCTTTGCAAGTATTTACAATGAATCTTATGGCAATATTCCCGTCTTTATAACTGAAAACCTTCAAAAACTTTCATGGGTATCATTCACGCCGCACGAAGTTTACTTAACGCTCTCAGAGATTAAACCCAAACACAGTCATTCTACAGACAAATTCACGCAATACTTTCTTCGCGAACTTAGGGACGCCATAAGCATCCCACTATCACATATCTTTGAACAATCCTTTGTAAATGGTATATTACCAAACATGTGGCGGTGTGCTGATGTAATTGGATTATTTAAAAAAGGCGAACTAACTGAGCCATTAAACTATCGCCCAATCTCTTTGGTTTCTAATTGTTGCAAGATCATGGAACGAATACTGAAAAAGCGTCTTGTTAATTTTGTTCGTCGCTCGAATCTCCTATCAACGCATCAACATGGCTTTGTAGCTAAACGATCTACAACGACCCAACTAATCGAAAGTATATATGACTGGTCTGCCCGCCTAGATACAGGGTCGTCTGTAGATGTTGTTTATATTGACTTTGCTAAAGCTTTTGACACTGTTTCACAAACGAAACTGGTTCAAAAGCTGTCCTGCCTATTAATTTCTGGTTGCTGCTTGTCATGGTTGCAAAACTTTCTAATAAATAGGAAATTTCGCGTAAAAATGAACAATGCATTTTCCACTGAGAAAATAGTCCTTTCAGGCGGACCTCAAGGAAGCTTTCTGGGTCATACGCTATTTCTGCTGTATAATAATCATCTAATCGACGCACTTAGCATGTATCCCAATATTAATTAATATCAAAGTTTTTGCACATGGTGTAAAACTATACGCTGCTATGCTATCCGAAAACAGCGTTAGCATAAAATTAAAAATACAGCGCACACTGAACTGTGTTGAAGAATGGACAACTAAGTGGCAGCTTTCGATCCCCCAAACAAAATGCCAAGTACTGCATCTCGTTCCTAAAATTCCGCATTTCCGTTATTCATTGTTAGAAAGCATAGTGCCAGAAACAGCATGCATTATAGATCTTTGAGTCACAATCACAAGCGACCTAAACTTTAACACATATTGCAGAAACATCACTTCAAATGCTCATCGCATGTCTAATATGTTATTTCGTTGTTTTGTAACTTGTAACATTGATATTTTATACGTGCTTATATTACCTATGTTATTGGAATATTCCAGCCCAGTATGCTCTCCAGTATACCAAGGAGACACAGATATGGTTGAACGTGTTCAACGGTATTATACTGGGCGTGTTTATAGCCGCGCGAAAATGGCACCAGCGCCCTACAAAACACGGTTTGATTTCTTGAACCTTGATTCACTCGAACTACGAAGGTTGTGTTTTGATCTCTGCACAATCTTTAAACTGCTCAGCGAAAACCAATACCAATTTCATTTTAAGTACTTACAATTAAATGATTTAGCGCGAACATGTGGACATTCTCTAAGACTTCGCAAGTCTAAAATAAAAACCAATGTTTTAAGCCGCGCATTCGTAACATTAGCGAGTGGAACAATCTGCCCGACACATTGGACGGACAGCTGTTCTTTGGAGCCGCAAACGTTAAAATTTTCAAAAAACTACTAATTCAGGTAGACCTCAGCGAATCATTAAAATATGATCGCAACTTATAACAGACGTAAGTGGTGGTAGGTACCTCCCCCATTCTGTTAGCTATATATTTACTAGTTTATTATGAAAATTATTATGCTTATATATATTCATAATCGTCTTATATAGTTATTTTACTAGTAAATTGACTTGACTTGACTATTGTAAACACCAACACCGAAACTCTGCTCACTTCGCTGGCCTCACTTTCAATAAACTGTCAAACGAAGAATTTCCACTTCTCAAAGAATACAATTTGGAGTTACAGAATTTAACATTTAGATATAGATGATGCAGGATCATAATACATTTTAATACGACAATAAATATGTGCATGTATACATAAGTGCAAGACCATACTCTCCAGTTGGGTTTTCTCATGTGCCTATCGTTCAAACCGTTTCAGCGCTTCGTCGTTTTCTTAATATACATAGTAAGTTTACTTATAAACAATATTTTATAATCGTTTCGATGCCTTAAAGGTTTTGTTTACCCCAACAACGTCATCCAGTTCTTCAGAGAAATGTCTCCCAGAGTGTCGTGTGGAAGGACGCACTGGGCCGTTGCCTGATCATCTTTTGTGGATGCCTGCGTAACGCCACGCCACAGAAAGTGTACCCGGTGGGCCAACATTATTTTCAGTACGGACGAAGAAAAAATTTCGGCGAGAAAAAATAGTCAGAGGAAAGAATAAGCAAGGCTCTTCTGTGCACCAAAAAGTTATCTTCGACAAGGGGTAGCCCAACAGGGTGCCTATAAAAACGCGTGCTGCACGCTCGGAAGAGATATCCCAGTACATCTAAGCAGTATAATGTGATCCAAGTGTCACTCGCAAAACTTTCGGGTCGCAGAAGCTCAGCCTGCCTCATGCCGTTTTCCGATGAAAGGCACGCTCCCTTTCCCTGCGCAACGATGGATGACGGGGGTTCGGGTTAGTGTGCGCGATGTTGTGCCAATGGCAGAAAGGTTAGACGCTGTCCTAGTAATTTTATCTGACTTAATATATATGCCTGTTACTAAATTGATATTATTTCCAATGAGTTGCTAGTTCGATTGCACCCACGGTAAGTTTGATGGAACGCACATAAATTACTCGGCCTCAGTCAACACTAATAGATAGAAATTTTGTATGCGCGCAACCAAACCCAGGATCGGAGTGACTTCGCCTTTTCAAGGATATACGAAAACTAACATTTTTTGGAGTGCAACGGCAACACATGCGTTAGATAGAAAGCGGGGCGCCTGACCTTTATTTTTCCAATGATCTGGTTAAAAGATAACTCCTTTCCTCCGACTGTCGGTTTGGTCCGCTCGTTAAGACATCATAAATCCACCACTTCACCTCTCGAATATTCCACTGTGAATTTGTTCTATCTTTTTCCAACATGTATAGACGTTCACCTATGCCAGTTTATATTGAACCGACTCCTATGCACTCTTGATTCTCCTTAGCCTTTGGAACGCCCAACTACAAGGGTGGGCAGGGCTTCCCCACCATGCTGCATGGACAGAAAAACCAGTTAAGCACAAACGATGGGTAAAGGACGAGAGTTCCCCACAGCGAGTGTCCCAGATCATTCGCGAACTCACGCCTTGCGTCGTCATTGCTCAGTGGGAACACGCGATTACGGCTCGACAACTACTCCAATTTACATTTTAAAGTTCGACAACACTTTTCTTTATTCTAAAAATCGATATAAAAACACACACGGTAACTATACCCAATTGCTAAAACATTAAAGTATTCGCCCGGCAGAACCAAACATATTTACAGATTATCAATTTAGCACAATATACAACCCTGCCGACGAGCCGATTAATCAAAGGTTTCTCGAGAGGGCACTGGAATACGAAATTCAAATTTCGAGGCTCGCAATAGAGCCTTTCTTTCACACATGCTGCATGAAAGGGAAAGTCTCGATCAAACGTGAAAAACGCAGCAAGTTAGCGACATCAGAGCAGACACCCAAAAGCACTAATTTGAAAAATGAAAAAAATTGCAGCAGAGCGACAACCGCTGTGTAAGAAAGCTTGGACCGACTAGTCCCAATATTGCAATGACGGACCAGCTTAAATATACTTTTCCAACCACCCGACACTTTGGTTCCTTTTTGTCCCGAAAGGTGCGAATTTCAGGACTTTTAAAATCTAAGCAGGACATACATAAACGAACATACAGGCGCACATGATGTAAGTTTAAAACACTAGCATACATTAAAGTATACTCTGTTAGCAGCGCGGGCAGCGTATAACAGTGGCTAGCACGACAGAAAATATTTGTACGTCGCTCAGTGTGACGATGGGCAGTGGAGCTACAATATAGTGGATAATAGCCGCGATGTGCCAAAACGCTCGTAAACAGAATAAATCGCGCGCTAATCGGAGAAGAAATTTTCCGAACTCCTATAGATATATCAGGACCAGCGTGAGGATAAAACTTAAATAAAATTTTATTAAATTTCATTTTTAACAGTTTAGACAGACTCAGACGGCCGGGAGTGGTGCCTTGCTTTTGCTCAGTGTAGTAGTCGCTCAGGGTGCTCTTAAAAGTATAAATTTTAAAATTAGCTGGGTACTTAGCTCTCCAGATGCCATTATAAGTGCCAAAATGATAGTTCCGGGTGTAACAATGGGGTTATTACCCAATCGCGGTGTCCGATCATCCCGGGGATGATTTCAACGTATTATTAGGGACCGGCTTATGATTGGGGAATTTTGGCGTCCTGGGCGATTGAAAGTAGAGATTCCATACGTTTGAAACGCAGCATTTAGGCAAGTATTAAAGTCTTTGGGGGACCCCATGGCACTTCTCTGAAGCCTAGGGGCCTGTTTTATATAATTTGTTTTACCCTCAGTCCTAGGACATGATTATGCTGAAAATTTCGATGTTAAAAGTCATCTCTATATTTTGTTGGATCGAATGATTATCATGCTTTGATGGGGTGTTACAATGATCATTAAGGAGTGGGGATGACCCATTTTTGGTTCTGTCTAAATCGGTATTGTATTCAATAGGCTCCGCACCATTTGTATAATCTTCGGTTCATCTTTTCGCTGAGGAATGCTTATATATACATAATATATATAAGTATGTATACATAACCCATTTAGTGATTACATGATAATAAGATTCTGATGAGCACTGGGATCGATCCGTCTGGACTTCAACCTCACACGAAATCAAGTCTAGTTCCCTGGTTCCTTAGCTAAATATATTTTTGTTCCTTACCTTATAAAAGCACGCGTCAATTGACAATACGACAAGTATATTATACATTTTACAGTTCCACTTCTATTTCAACGCAATACAATATATGTGTACACAATTGACCTATGTTGGTACCACACGCATTCGAAATAAAATTCCCCGATTCAGGCTATTTTCACTTTAACGCCTTCATGTGGAATCACAAGAAACTTTCGACCCGGCCTAGCAATGGAGTGTGATTAGACAATGACTTAGTAAGGCAAACACCTGTTTTGTTTAATTACAATTCTTAATTATATTACAACATATATGTATATATAGTGTACCAGGTCACGCGCCATCGGTCAACGAGTATTCTGTAAAATTAATTTGAGATTAATCTGTAAGTATTTTAGGGGTTCCCACAAAAAGTTGGGCTGTTACATAGTATCTCAAAATACCAGTGCCTTAGACACCGGATAAGCTGATGGTGGCAGATACTCTCTGTGTGGAAAAGCTTCACACGGGTACATTTTAACGCAAACGCCGCATTATTGCAGATTTCCTATAAGAAGCCAGTTCGCAACCTTCATGTAGTTTTATGTTAATTTTATAGCGATGTCACGATTTACTAATCAATGGGCCTCGTTCCGAAGAAGTATTACCAATGCGGGCCAGACACGTCAATTCGCAAAATGGCCAATTGCAAAAATTGGAATGTCATTGCAGCAGGCAATAAAATGATACAGTACGGAATCTATGAGAATTATGTTAGTTTAAGCAAAACAGTTCCGTGAAATAGACGATTATGTTAAGTCCACCATAATATCATGTCTAGTTTCCTACTGAATAATTCTATAGCGTTTTGTATAACGCTTATCCTGAACACACAAACTTTACATTTAAATAGTTGCGTATAAACTTGGCATGATCTGAAATACGATTGTTGACAAAATGGATGAGCCGGGCAATTGCGAAATTACATAACCTGACTTTATATCTACCCAATGGGGAATACTGGACACTTAAAATTTTGTGCAGTTGTGCCAATTACAACAGCTGAATAATAACCGTTATAAAATGACAGCAGGGTAGTTGTCGCACCAGAGGCGTGGTAACAATCGGAAAATTGGATCTACTGCATTGACCGCCAGTGCATTTGTCAAACATGTCTCTTTCTAAATTGCGCAAATTCCAAAACGTAGCGACAATTGGCTACACTATAATATTTGAAGCGCATCGGACTGCGAATTCCAACTATCGTGAAAATGTTACTTTAATGATAACTACTTGAAAATGATATATCCTGGAAAAAACACAAAAAGGTAAATCAAAAACTAGATATTTTTAACGCTTAGTTATAATAAAATTGCCAATATATTAATCGCCAAAAGATATATTAATTGAGAAAATAACAGAAATTCGCTTAAACCGCGATGTAGGAATCTTCAGCTTGGACAAATCCAAAAACTACAAAAGGCACAGCTAGCCGACTACGTTTTTGCGACAAAGTAACTTGATGTGTTCATTATTTTTGTAAAGCTATGGCTTTGGTACAAAAAATTGCGTATGTGCCCTTTATATGTTCCAAGTATCAACGGTAGTTAAAACCTAAGGGTGCGCCTATAATGAAATCGCTTATTAACAGGATATAAACGTTTCTCATAAAGATATTTTTTAACCATATTCATCTTTACTATAGACTATTTAGCCGGAACCAGGCGATAGTTTCACTGCAATAGTATTTTCCCTACAGACGCGCCCTAACTACTCACTACCCTCCAAACTCCACTATACCCGCGGCAAATAAAATAGCTCGTAAATGGTGTTGTACCACTGTTGGCTGTAAAGTCAAATGTAAAGCCTTTAAAACTTTGGGTCGACTACCAATGGCCAACGGCCGACCGACGGCTTATCGACAGACGCCTGCACAACGGTCGGCTGACTACGACGAAGCTTCCCTGACTACGATGCGAATATTATATTGTTTTCGTAAATACTACGTCAGCATTTGTTCAAAAATTTGCTCCCTATGCAAAAAGTATGTAGATTACTTGCTATACGGTATATAAACGTATTGTCCAACTGACCGCTTATAACTTATCAAAAATGACTTTGTCGGCCGTTAATGGCAGAAAATTGTTAACGGCAGGCCGACGGTTGTCTCGTGGGGTACTTTGTGCCATTGGTTGGTGGCACAGGTAATCTTTGTGGCGAACTAACGCTGTAATGCTGGCCGACGGCTGTCGTCGCCGTCGCCGAACATTACCATTATGACATCGGTCAGTATTGTGACATTGCAATAGGGTCACAACCTGTCGGTATAAGCACAATTTGATTTGCTGCAGAAACATTTTCAACAATTGGCAAAACTAAAAGTCATTGGTATAGGTAATTGCAGAAACTTTAATTCTTTGATAAGAAGTAACTTACGTTCTAGAACAACAATCGTGAGGGTCTAGTAATGAAACCTTTTAAAATACTTTGTGACCATTGCACAGATTGAACACTATGTGCCATTGGAAATTTATGTATTCAAAGTTTATCTTGGTGTTTCTATCACGAAACATTCCTTACGGTTGCAACGCATTATTTTAGAGAAATACATATTATTTGTTTATGAATGGTTTGTGACGATAAGTTATGTTTCACATACTTTTACGAGCGGTGTTACTCGTTTTATTCCACAATGATTTTATTCCGTTCGAAATTTACTGTTTGAGTGAAATTTTGCCTCCCTGACTATTTAAATTTTTTATAGGTTTTATTAGGTAGGGGCGTCGGATAGATATCGCTACCCGGATGCGCTTATTTGACTGAGCCACCTCTGTAGTCGATTAAGTACCGAGTACCCGACACTAACGTTGGTAGTTGTCGTAACTTACAGTGCCTCTTCGGATTTACATATCTACGACTTTCAAATTGGGTACCAAAAGCTGGAAAAATGGTCTGTTGTAGGTTGCTATGGCGTCAAGCTGAAAAAAATAGCTTTCCGCGGCCTGCAATGCAGTACATTGCGTGCTGACACGTACATGGTACCGAAGCAATATATTGTGAACAAACTCTCAAGGCCAAATGCCTGGCCGGACCGATCTATGCTGCAAAATAATGAGAGTGCGGTTTCGTACTTGTAAGGGGAAATGATGCCATTAGATAAATATACTGGTTTATCAAAAGTTCTTCACTTTTGACTTTTTCACGGTAAATATGTACGAGTGCGGAATAACGTAGGCGAGTTATTTATTCACACACGGTAGCATTCAAGAAGCTATGGAATGTAGGAACTCTATACCTTACTTAATATGTATTTGATCCCAATTAAGATTTAATGGTAATTTTAAAAGGAAAAGTAATATAAGAAATTTTAGCTACAAACGAGTTATAAAAATGATGACATATAGGGGAATGTGAGAAAAATCTGGGCATAGACGATAAGAAAAATCTCATACAAATTTAAATGCAGGAGATAGGGCAATTAGCAATGTTATTGTATTAGCACTATTAGCACTTTGAATTCAATTATATGTCATATATACTCGTAGGCGGGATGTGAGATTACCCCCACTGAGCAGTTGGATCTTAACATGACAGGTTGGCTTACCCTCCTAACGAGGCGACAGAGTTTTAAACATTACGGGAAGAAGACGCCACACTCTTCCTTCCCGCTAAGGTACGGCTACATCCCGCCGGGCCTCAAACATGAAGCATGAACGTGTAATGCAAGTATAATTATATTTTGTCCATGGCACCTCAGCTTTAGCTAGGATTTAATCAAAACTAGTAAGGCACAAGTGGAAAAGGATATGTTCGCTACAAAATACTACTACAGCTTAGCTTTCTCTTCCACAAAATCGTATTAATTATGGGTTATCCATTTTAATGAAACTGTCGGCTTAATACAAAAATGTATTTTACAAATAAATTATGTCAAGATACTCAACACAGCGGTTGTTTGGGAAATATTTTTATCATATAATCCATTATCTATTTTGAATGAAACTGTCGGTGTCATACAAAAATGATGTATTTTACAAATAAATTATGTCAAGATATTCAACACAACGGAGGTTTGGGAAATATTTTTATCATATAATGTGTATTTCTATGAAAATTACTTAGCTAGGATGTGTTTTAGAATGCAATGAACGTATGAAATATGACATTGTTGGGCATCCACCAGGCTACAAAGGGGGTTCCCGGTCCAAACTGCCCCAAAAAATCTGAAAATGCTCCGGGCTAGTCACCAATTTCTCTATTATATCCCTCCCTCCCTTTTTCATCTTTTTGTTTTTCTTTTCTTCTGTTTCCTTCTGTTTTCGTCCTTTTTGTTTTCGTTTAAATGCTAATTTGCATAATTTGTATTCATTTTAGTTTTTAGCTTAATTTTAGTCTAATCTAGTTTCAACACCGGTAGACTTAGCGGAAAAAGGAGAACGTAGTTCTTATAGTACGATCCTCATTGCGAAAAATATTACGCCCGCACAGAGAAATTGTTACGACTGTCAGCATTTATAACAATTTTCTAGTATAATTTTATGTGTATTATGTAATAAGTTATCACCTAGCTAGTGCCGTGAAGCGACGTTTGATTTTAAAACCAAAATTTACAAGTTTTACAACAAGCTTATGGCTAAGCGGTGCTTAATTGCTTTTTACTGATTTTTTGTTCATGGTTTATGAGTTTAGTGGATGGATATCCGGTGCTGACTTATTAAATAGTTATAGCGAGCTGGTCAGCCGTGCTGAGATGAGAACATTAATATAACAGCACGTAATTAGCGTAATTCTAAGACCTTAGGATGAGGTAATTAAATAATCGTACGGGTCTAGCCGTCCAGTAGGCTACGTACGAACCCACAAAGGCCAAATAATAGAGTAACAATATCCAACACACGCCCTCCAGATACATTGGCTTTAAGGAACTTAGTAGTGTAAATCTAAAGACGAGGTTAAGGCAATTACTTAAACTTACGGGTCTAGCCGTCCGGCAGGCTACGTACAAACCTCACAAGAGGACAAATTGTAATCAGGCGCTAATCGAAACCATAAAATCGACCACAATTAACTAGAATAATGAATAATAGTGCGCTCAAACACTTGAGTGAGAGAATCAGAAAGCAAGGCTTGGCTAACAAAAGTCTGCAGCTTTATTAAAAAGCGAGTGCCTAAAGTGTCAGAGAGGAACCGAGGTGTATAAGCGGTATAAATAACAGACTGGGTGTCCACCTCCTGGAAAATCCTGGAAATTGGCCCTGCATTCTGGAAAATCCTGTAAATTAAAAGGGCCGTAGTGTAAAAAGAGGCAAATCCTGGAAAATCGCCAGAAAAATCCTGGAAATTCATAAACATTTTTCAACAAAATTTGTATTTTTTAAAAAATTGTTAAACTTTTGTTTTTTATTTCAGATTTTCCCACATCAGCGCCAGGAGCCATACTTTTATGTATTATTTATCATCGCCTCTGAATCATTAATTAATAATTTTCAAAATATATATAGGCTCTTGAACCACAACATTGTTTCTTTGTCTGTAGTTACTGGTTTCAGATTTCAGTTATTACAGATTAACTCTTCTTAATTTTTTCTTATGGGAAAATCGTATGACGCAGGGTGTCCGCTACCAATGAAATCCAAAAACAAATATATACTCGAAATGAAAAAAAGAGTCATTACAAAGCTTAAAAATTCATCCCTTCACCAATATTGTTGCGTTTAAAAATCCTGGAAATTCGCTCAAAAAATCCTGGAAAATCCTGGAAATTCATGACCGGGAATGCGCGGACACCCTGAACAGAGTTAATCGTGGCTAAAGCTAGCGTGGTGTTCAAATCAGTATTTGGTTCATAGTTGCTAACTTTGAAATTAAGATTCTAATACTGGCTTTACTGGCTTTGTGCTGGAATTACAGTCAGAGCAACTCGAATTGGACACGCCGCAAAGCTTACTGAATCGAAATATCGTTATATAATAGGTACGCGCCAAGTAGGAATACGACGACGATCTCCGCCGACATACTACTGGCCACACCTCGAACACCACATCTTTTGGTGTCGAATCCCGTCTCATTTTATATCCGATAGTCGTCATAAAAAATTCTCTGTCCAACCCTACCCCCATTCAAGACATAAAAATATAAAAGAAATAATGTTATGAAATATATTTGTCCAGTATATATAACGGCTTCACAATAGTTGTGAAGTCTGGGTTTATAATACATTATTATTACTATTATTATAATAATGCGCATGGCATTATTATTGTTTTTGTTTTAGTTGACGAAAGTTAATTTGCATATATATATCTTTCGTGAAAGTTTTCCTGATTTTGAAGTCAGTTGATTTCTGACGCTGAACAAAACGGTCGCTTCACTTTTTTAAATTCGAATGTAAAGTAAAGGAAATTGTTTTCTATCGTACAGACCGATTAATGATAGAATGTTTGAGTTGTAATTTCAAGCTATGATTTCTACTTATGATCTCTATTAATAATTTCTAAAAATTGGTACATCATTTCCGGCAAATTATCAAGTGTAAGCGGGCCTGTATCATTGTCAACGTGGAACGTGGACGTGTTTGCAAACGCCGACGAATAACTTTTGTTGTTACCGAGCATATCTATTCCTTGAAGGAGCGCTAATATATATACCTGAGTAATATGTAACGGCTACACAGTGTCGCATGCCAACCCAACTTACCTCATCTTTATCTTCTTCTTTCTTCGCTAGCTATGTAATTATTTATCATCTTTCATTTTTCTTTCTTTACAATATTTTCATCAATTCCTTTGCTAGCCCAACATTCTTCCAAATTTCTGAAAACTCCCAATCTAATTTCCCCTTACCGCAAAAACATTCCTTCTACTGTTTACCCCTTTTCCCTTCTACCTCATTACCGTCTTATATACAAAACTTCCCCATTTTTCTGTTCCCCACCTTTCCTTCCTATCTGTCCCCACTATCAACCTTTTCGAAAAACTTCAATTTTGCTAATTAGTACCAGCACTATTCGAATCAGAGATTTTTCGACTCGCGGATATCGCACAAGCTTAAGAAGCACCTGAATCGTATCTACTCGGAAATTCAGTACTTCGCGATGCAAGGTTATCGCCAAAATGACATTACTCGGGAAAGACAAGGTGTGCGAACCGGTTGTTAAACGATTGCTTTATACTTGACGTGACATCCTCAAGGACGATGAAATAGTTGATGATCGACAACGCCCAGGCACTTTATTGGTCGTGTTATGACGAAGCGAAATGCAACTACACCACTGCTTTCGTTTATAATTGATGATATCGAGACGGCCAGATATCAGATAAAATGGATCGGCTCCAACGGCTTCGAACAGATATCATTAAAGTATACCGCAATTTGCATAAAGCTTTGGACCCGACTCAAATGGCGCAAAGGACGGTTCCGGATTGAAATGTGGTCTCGTTATAGCCATGGCAATTTGACGAGATTCACTGAAAGGGTTTGAGGGCGCTGGCAAATCACCATACCCAATTAGTAAATTAGTCTGGTTTATTACAATCGCTCACAGACAGTCAGGGCGTGGCGCAGGCAGTTGTCAACCGTACTGTAACACAAGGGCGTAGCCAGGGGGAGGTTGCGGGGGCGCGACGCTCGTTTTGGTTCAACCCCAAACAAATTTTTTTTGAATGATTCCGGTTGAAAATCATGTCGAAAGTTGTCCTAAAACTAGCCTCTCTCGCACTAGAAAACAATTACTTTCAACCGTATTTTTGACCAAACTTCACATTTTTGTATTAAAGTTCGCTATTTTGGTAACAGTTGCATTTTTTACTTGTTTATGGCGTACTTAAAATACCAATTCTGGAAAACGCTTTCACATTTCTGAGTGCGACCCCTCCTTTCTGAGCGCGACCTCCCCCGGATCCCCCCTTTTAGGTACCTACTGTGGGCCGCGACCCCCCCTCTTTCAAAATTCTTGGCTACACCCTCTGTAACAATGACTTTCATACAAAGGATCAAATTGTACCTTTCAAAAACTCCTTCATATCCCAAGGATTTTTCCAAGCCATAAACCAAAATGGACTAATACCGTCACCGAAACCCAGAAACGGTCACAGTTGAGATTTACCACTACTGCCAATGAGACTTCTTGGGACTTCGCGCAGCCGACATACTGCACGTGCTATTGCATTCTGTATATAGCAGTTGAAGCTGATGGAATTGATTGATGCTGTTAAAAGGCATGTACAGAATGATGTTGTCTGCATAAATCACCACACCGCAACCCTCCTGACCAATAATATCGGCAAGAGGTGCAATGTATATATTGAAGAGTGTTGGGCCAAGAACACTGTCTTGTGGAACGCCCAAAATGTTTGAAGTTGGACGCGATGAAGTTCCATTTACTGAAATAAATCTGGTGACGATCCTGCAGATAGCTGGCCAGGCAAGAAATAGCTGAACCATCAATGCCGAACTAGCTATGCAGTCTAGACAGCAAAATATGATGGTCAACTGTGTCGAAAACGGCTGATAGATCCAAGGCAACAACAGCTCTTGCCAATCCGGTTGCTATGCTGCTTGCTGCTTTGGACTTGAGATATAGTAGAGCAGATTCTGTTGGGTGGTTAAGCGAATTGAGAGGAAGCTGGTGGCACCCGTAGCAGCTGTCGCCGAAGTTGCTTCGTTACATAATCGTCGATGATTTTGGAGAAAATGGTGATATTGACAATCGGGCGAAAGCTGGCTAGATCATTTACGTCAAGCCTAGGCTTCTTCAAAAAGGGAGTAATTGAGGAAAGCTTTTCACGGTTTGGAAATCGCCCACTTGATAAAGACTTGTTTATTATGGCCGTGAAGACAGGGATCAACACAAGCGAGCGTGCTTTCACAATACGCATTGGCAAGGGATCAAATGCACACTGTTTGTTAGGTCTTCTCCTTAGAATTTCATCAATGTCATCGTTAGTCGCTATTGCAAAATTATTCATTATGGTGTTCACAGCGAGGCGACGTTGTAGCGGATTCGTACCATCGTTGGCGGGGGCAGGATGCACGGATGCGGGCAATTTTATTAACAAAATAGGCTGATAATTATTCAGCTGTATGCGGTATGCTGCGAGCACTCGATTTGCGAAGAAGATCCTTTATTATATGCCATTTATTGTCACCATTTATTCTAGGCGACGCTGCTTATAAATATTCATCTTATCGTGACACATGCGCTGAAAATGTCGTTTTGGACAGCTGAAATTCGGGTTTATTTACTGCACTACGAAATTTGCTCCACCGTTTTTCAAGTCGCCGTACGTTTCGTTTCTGGCTACTACATTTGCCATCGAACCACGGTGATTGAGGCCTGTTGCGAATGACTTTTCTTATAACAGAAGCATGTTTATCAGCAAGAGTTCATGGCATGGTAGTAATATTGATCAAGAGAGGTGTCCAAGTCGTCAGCAGTATGGTTGCATGTTGATAGTTCTCGTGAAAAGAGACATTCATCAATTGTGTCCCATTGTCAGAACTCGATCGTGGCAGCTGTATTGTGGATAGTCGAGACAAATGACCATTTAAAAGTGATTATGCCTTATCTGTTATTCCAGGGGCCATCAAACAATCAACTGGGATGCTGATTGGATTGATGACCAGGTCAAGAGTATTGCCAGATATATGAGTAGGCTCGGAAACGCTCTGCACAAGCGCGTTGCCGTACAGCAAGTTTTAGAATTCACAGGCAAATGTATCTGCTGGTTTGTCAACATAAATATTGAAGTCACCCAAGAAGATGGGAGGTTATAGTTGGTCGAGGGTTGCAGCGATAAGCCCCGAAAAATGAAAAAATAAGAGGCGTCAAATAAAATTCTGCTGGAATTGTTGACATCGGTTCAAATAAAAACGTCAAATTTTCAAGAAATAACTTTAGAAAATCAAATGAGCAAACACATCAACAGCGAGTCCAAGTTGGGAGTAGCATTAATAAAGGACATTTTTGGTCCTCCATGATAATGTCACCGACAGAGAAAGAATCTGAGCCAGTGACAAGTTCTATGACTCCAAGCATGGTCTTAGCGACATAGACATTTCAAAATCGGTTGCCAAAAGACATGCTGATGATTTAAGGATACTGTTCCTGCGACGCATTATTCGAATAAGCATTAAACACACTAACCTTAAAAGTGTGAATTGGGTATAAAGTTTGTATGTTTCAGAAAAGAGACGTCGAACGAGGATGATCAACACATGTACATTAGTTGTAGTAGTGTAGCTCCATCGTTGCATGACGAGAAAGCAAGCCATAGTTCCCTCAGGCTGAGGAGCGCTGCAGCTTCGCAAGTTTTTGTCCACTGTCATTCGATCATGAGATGTGTTGCATTTCTAGGGCATTGGATCAGATGCTGGACTCGTGTGATGAGGTGACGCAGCCAGGACATTGGTTAGTGGTCGTTTCGTCGATTTGTGCGATTCGGGTCAGTAACTAGATCTCAGTTGTGCCAAGGTTTTGGCCTTCCACGAAAACGTTTCTTTTTTTATTTATTTCTGTGGCCGGCCGCTGTAGTATCTTATTGGCAGCGTACTGCTTAGTACAGTTCTTTCCTCTTTTTGTGTGGATGTAGTTGATGCCTTTCTCCAGTTCTTTTTGGAGAAAGCCCTATGAGGTGCCAGATGCGCAACGGCGTTCTTTTCCAGTATGATGCTTTTCTTGATATTATCGTGGCGGCAGGTGCTGGTCCGGCTGGTAACAACTCATCAGATACCGTTTGCTGACCATTTGGGAATGTTTACAGATCGAGATGACTTTCGCTTCCCGGTGTAAGTGACCAAAATTGGCCAACCTATGGCATCCAGTGACGATTCTTAGAGCCTTATCTTCCGCCACATGTAGATGTTTTCGGGTCGAGTTGTTCGCTACCGGTCCCCATATTTACGCACCCTAATCTCCAATTGATATATTGATAGCTTTGTAAATTGTAACTATCGTTTATTTATGCTGACCCCATTGCGTTCCAGTTGAGGCTTTCAGCACATTGTTGCGCTTGTTCATACGATGTGCTGCCCGCATAGTTTTGTGCGAAGCAATACATGGTGTCATGGATCACACCAAGAACCATCGGCTTCCTTACCAAGGGAACGTCTTTGCCACCTATTGTCACCGGTGGTGCCGTGTTTGCATCTCTTGATCCGCTTGTGGAAAACGTCACTGACAACTTCCCTGGAGACACGATGAGACCTCTTGATATTAGGAACTGTTTGACTTTAGGAATATATATAGTCATTTATACCATCACAGAGTGGGGTGATGGTTGTTCTAGGGGTGAAAATTGAAGTATCATCAACGTGGATTACAAGCTTCACATCGGCTGGTGGATTCGGCAGACCGCTGACATAAAGGTTGAAAAGCTTTAGCGATGTGTATGAGCCTTCCGGAACATCAAGACGAATGCATGTTTGATTATAAAAACAATTCTTGAACAGGTCACGAGAGGTTCGACTGTGTAGATTATCTAGACAGTGTACAATGATGTATGTAATTACAACTTTGGTAGACGGTACAACAACAGGTGGAGACAAAATAACACGTGCGTTATTATATCTCACCATAATGACATTCTCTTTGGCGACGTTTTCGTTACGTTCGTTGAAAAAGTACCAGTAATCATCGTAAGTGCAAATGATCCTGTGACTACACCAAATCCAGCATAAATTTGTCTGAAATCAACTGAAAATGTAACTCTATGTTTTTTATTCTCTCAATTTTCAAATCTACAATTCTCACAAAATAAATATCAAAAATTAAATGCAACTTTTTCCGACACGGTGAATTGCTATAAAACATGTACTATAAATTTTTTTGTGTATTTCAGGAATATATATATAAATCTTTCTTATATATATATACTATTGTTATTACGTTAATAATATGGGACTAAGAGTGTACATTGCTTCGATGACGCCGACTTTGGAGGTACGTGCCATCTTTTAGCTAATTCAAGTGTCTTTGTGCATTAGCCTAGTAAGTCTTCGTTGGTTTTTTGTTTCTTTCTAACGAAAGCCTGACCTTATGCATCATGAAACATTTTGTTTTATCCGTATGAAAAGCTAGAACACATCACTAAGTGTTGTAAAATTCGTGCCTGCATTATGTTAAAGCTGTAATATTAAAAAGAAGGTTTGCCGACAACGAATAAATTTTGGCGGTGATATAAATAGAATGAGCGATCTGGTTTGGCAATACTCTGGCATCTCATTTTTAAAATCCAATGAATCCCATTACGCTCGGTTTTATTTTGAGAGAGATTATATGGAATATCTGAACATTCAGCTGCTTACGATATCTGTATTTAAATTAGTATATATCGCAAGCGAGGTGAAACGGAGCTTGTGTTGTTTCATCCATAATTTGTCATTTTGTGTAATCACCAGTAACACGCTTGTGATGGTTTCATATACCATTTCAAAATGTCTTGAACCCTAAACCCATTCAAAACCACGAAACTTCGTTAACCACCAAGCCCATTGAAAACAAACTTAAATCGCATGAAACCACATGAAGTGTTCGTGCTGGTCTCTAGCTAAGCCATCTACCGTAAAACATATATATATATATATATATCTTGATGCCCTGTACCTAATACATAACACAACTATGAAGATAGATTATATATTCTAAAAATATAGGGAGAACGGAATTCCGGTTCCGGTTCCGGCGAAAATCGGTGTCCGGTTCCGGTTCCGGCAAAGGGCAAAAAGCATACCGGAACCGGAATTCCGGTAAAAATTTTGTGAATTTCCACTTTTTTTGCTTCATCCTGAATCCAAACATATGAAATATATTACGCAAGAAAAGCCCAAACAACCAAGCAAAAGAAAAGAAACTAACCAATGCCGGGAAACGAAGAGGGCACAAATGAGCAGGACTTTCATAAAACCGCAGGAGTGTAAATCAAAGCCAGGTCGATGCGAGCAGCATTACACATCCAGAAGCGGGGAACGAATAAACCGGCCAACTCGGAACAGAGAGGCACGCAGAAGACAGAGATGCGGCAACATAAAGCGCAGGCACCAGGGCGCGAAACGGAAATCAGCAGAAAAGAAACAACGATCGCAACGCATCTAGAAACGTTCGGCATGAACGATATGAAACTGGCGAGCAGCACACAGGGTCTCATTTATAGCATCGAAGAAAGACATCATATCATCTAACTGACGGGCACGTGCCAACGCAGACAAACAGCCTCACCACGACAAAAAACCCATATACTCTAACCATAAAACCAAAGATCAAGCCTCAAGAACAGCACAAACGATGAGAAAGGAGGCACTGAGACAGAGCCAAAGATCTACGCACAAAGGAAGTCGTTGACTCTAAAACCCATTGGTGTAGGGACATCCGCTGAACCAAAAACGAGATATTTGATCGATAAATAAACATTATTAGCTTCCTCAGTCTCTTTAAACTTTCAGAAAGGCAATAATACCATCGCAATACATAAGTAAGAAAGTATTTAAGCATTTTAAATCCACTATACCTTCATTTCTTCCATTATCTGTTACTATATAAAGGAGACTAGGTCGGTTCCGGTTCCGGATCCGGTAAATGGACGGTTCCGGTGCTGTTCTCCGGTTCCGAAATTTCGGTCGGTTATTCGCTATTTTTTTTTTTTTTTTTTTTTTTTTTTTTTTTTTTTTTTTTTTTTTAATGATGCCCTGCCACAACACAACAAAACAACCCACCCACCCCAAAATGATGAAATATTGGTACTGGACTCCTGACAACCAAACCATTGCATTCAATAAGCTGAAAAAGCTATATGTAATGTACAATTATTGATGTCTTATACTCAATACGTAACCAAAATGTTGAAGACAGACTATTCTGTCGGGTTCATTGGCCGTAAACCCATTGAAACCCTCTATATAGGCATAAAATATTCGTAGACAACCATATCACTGTATCCAACGTACTGAAAACCCTATTAATAAATCATTATTGAAGTCCTGCACGCAATACTTATCCAAACAAATGAAGACAGCCTGGATTTTTGAAATCGGGTTTCGTCGGCCTCAGGGCGGACTCTTAAATAAAAACAATAGTCGTGTTGAAGGTGCTTTATATTTATAAACTATTGGATACTCGTTGCAAGGCAAAACACGCAATAACTGGCGGGAATTTCAAAAAACGATATTTCTGGTCGACGACGAAATATCGATAGGTCGACGCGTCATATTCGGTGTTACTGCGGCCTAGGAAGTAGTCCCAAGTTGCAGATGTCGACCAGCTTATTCCGTATAGTGCTTTTTGGTGTGACGCCTGTATCGCGTGATATGTGCTGCGAAACAGTGGTACCCCTACAGCCAGAGTTGGCAAAGAACACTTAAAAGCAGTTATTGGCCATTTTGACCTGTAATATGTGGTCAGAGCTTTTAGGGTTCAACTAAAAGGCACATCGTCATCACTTTTGCTATAGAAAAAATTTTGTCGAAATCCATGTATCCGAAGATGAATTATCAGTAACACCGACCGACAAAAAGGAATTTTCACCGTTTTTCTTCCTAGTTCTCGCAGTGGAAAATCCGCTCGCTCCGTTTCAACTAAATGCGTGCTCAATAAGGTTTGTGGTGATGTGAAATGTCCTGACGTGAAACTGACTGTAAATCCGACTATTGTCGACTGTAATATCTAATGATTTTACTTCTTGGTTGGTTTGCTAAAAATAGTCCAATATCTATCTCAGGGCATCAGTCTGTAGAAAATAAGGTAAGTAAATCTGAGTTGGCATCTGTATTACTTGCGCAAAGCATAGTGTCTGTATTACTCACGTTTAATGTATACTCACGTTTCTTTCTGCAAAGGCTGCATTGTTATGACCCCAGATTCCACATATAGCTGTCGATTCGATTTGGCAAGAATTTTTTGCCTGTCTGTGTCACGCAAAACTCATCAATGGATTGATAAATTTTTGCAATTTTGTTGGACGCTTATCAGTACTGTTTAGTTGTGCATTCAGCATTTGTGGTTGTGTTTCAGAAAATATATTTTAGCCAAATTTTCTCGAAACGCGTTTCTAAATGGAGTTAAGAATTTTTAAGGTAATAATAGTGAAATGGTATAGCATTTTCTGTTGAAATGGATTAAAAATTACTTAGGATGTTGATTTTTGTTGTAATTTATTCAGCGGAGCGAGGCGAAGCCGAGCGAAGCGTTTTTATTTTCTGTCTGTGACCAAAAAGTCGATGCCCGTCCGTTCGTTCGTTCGGTCCGACGGATCTCAAGAACCACTGAACCGATTTTAAAAAACTTTTTTGTTTGAAAGCCTGTCATGTCAGAGTGTGCACCTGATATTTGGGATTAAAAAATTTTGAGTGGTTAATTAGTAATTAGCTAATTAGTTAAGCTTATACAGCTAAAATAGAGAATTTTGCAATATTTGTGTTATTTATTGAAATAGAATCGTTTCGATCGAACCATTATAGGTTTTTTTGGGTCGAAGAATTCAAATATATATAATATTTTTACCAATAATAAAGCCCTATGCAATGTAGTTATTTGAAGAACATAAAATTGAGTACATTCGTAATGCCATAGCCCAAGCTCCGCTCACAAATGTAGTTCCACTACCGACTAGTAAGTTACATACTACAATTTTCGTCTTTATGGTCATTGTAGGAGCAAGGTTCCATCGCTTTAATGTGCTTAAGACTGGCCATGTTGTGCTTATTATATTGCTAGAGTATTGTATGAGAGGGACTCATGATGTTCAATTCAGAACCTCAGTATAGTCATTCTGCATAGATAAGTAACACTCTCTTCGCTTATTCTCGTTGCGCGAGCATCTAGTTGTTATCTTTTGATGGTAGATTGGGTATTTTGCAACTTATTTAATGCAAACTAATCATGTTTCAGACACGAAAAAGGATCCAAAAAGTGTTGATGTTGCTCGACGGAAGTGGATTACCGTATCAGTCGATCGACATTGCAACACCGGGTCACGAGAAAGATCGTGAATTTTTGAAAGAACATTGCAAACTAAAAAATGGCAACAAATTTCCGACGCTTCCCCAGATATTTAAGGACGACGAGTATTGCGGGGTACGCTGGTTTTTATTTTACGGCAGTTAATGATTTCTGAATGGTTTGGTAAAGAGTCTATTTCTGTATTTACCGTCATGCACATTGTTTCAGTTATTTAATCTCTAGATTTACCATGCAACTGTTCCAGCGATAAAAGAAAATTTAATCGTTAAGGAGTTGTTTTAATGAAATTTTGTCAGTTTTTCCTTCCAGTTCAGATGGCGCGAAATGTAATAGGACACTTTATTGTTAATTTTGTGAAAGCAGAAACGCATATACACTGACAATAATATATGCGCTACTTAATACCGATGAAATAAACTCCACTCACTTTTGTTGTTTCACTCATGATTAAGACTGTAGTCTTGCGAGCGCAGCATTATTTCGTGTTTCAATTGTTATTTTTTCAGGACTATGAAGATTTTAATACCGCAATTGAAACTAGCACTGCCGCGTTTATGGAATTCCTTGGCGAGAAGCCGCCAGAGACGGTATTAGATTTGTGATTTTTACCGTGCTGATATATTTATAAGCATATTACTGGACGATATCTATGTTGGAATTAGTGATAGGCAGGGATATGGATGGATTAACCTATCCGGATATCCGCGTAAATTTGAGAGATATATCGTAAAATCCGGACATGGAAAACAATATCCAAAATTTTTAAGATTTTATATAAACTTCACAGACTGTGTACTAGAATTTACCATTGACTATTACAACTCTGTTTTATGATGAGCTAAGGATTTGAGATATAAACGAACTTATTGCTTTTGATGAGATGTTTTGCATCAATATTTACGGTATAGGCATACAGTGAGCCGACGATTAAGCGTATTTTAGTGAACAGTCTTTTACCAAAATTGGCTTAACTGAGATAGATAATATGGCTCGGTATTTCAGTTTTGTACTAAACGCAAATTCATTCAGAATAAAGCGCAAATTTTGGATATCTTGAGAATTTAGATAAGGTGCCAGAGCCAACTGGAAGGCAGAGGTGTAGGATTGTCCAAAATTTACCAACTTGCAAGTAAAGTCCAAATAGTTTTATAAGTACATAATTTCGGACAAAAAGTCCAAGTTTATAACATTTGAAGTGTATTATTTAAATTAGGAAATCTCCTAGACAAACTACAACTATATAAAGATAATTTTAAAATCTGGTTATACCCTGAATTTTCATCATTAAAATTTTTTGTTCAGATTGTGACATAGCCAATTATAACTAACCAACTATTGATAAACGCCGGGTTTGTCGAATCTAAACTGCTTGAAAATCACTGAAAAGGTATGAAATATTATCTGAGCAACAGGTAAACAAAACAAAATATCCGCGCAGCGGAAACCCTAAATATAGACCATTCCTGATGCCCTGGTAGCAACCAAACAAATAAAAACAGAATATATTCTGTAAATCGGGTTCGTCAACGATAAAGTGGCGCAAAAATGTGATGTTGGGCAGAGTTGTATATATGTATGAGCTGTTTCCGCGTAGTGATTTCTGGAAACCTGTGTCGCGAGATATAAGCTGCGAAATACTAGAAACCGTTTTTCCATATTCGGCGAAAAGCTCTTAAAAATTAGTTTTGCCAGTTGAGTCGGAAGATGGGGTCAGAGGTCTTAGTGTTCAACGAAAAGGCACAACAAAAGGCAAATCTTTTATCGGAACCAATCCACGCGAAGATGAGTTATGGGTTTATATCGACAGGCAAAAAATTTCTACAATTATCGAAATAGCACCCTCTGTGAAAACTCCGCTCGCTTCGATAGCTCTGTTTCAACGAGCTGAAATACCATATGCCAAATTCAGAAATATAGATAGTCCAAAAATTCAGCTGAAAATTAAAACCTACGAGTCTCAAAAGATCGTAAGCTCAGAAAATACGAAATATCGATGGATTATTTCATTATAGAAATTAAAAATCATCCAAAAAATTTAAATGGCGGATAACTGGTGAGTTCAAATTCACATGTAGACTTGTACATTTTGACTACAGTAATAGTACGGCATTATAAATCGTTTACAATAAAAAGACGAGAAGAGAACGAAAACAGTTTTGAAAATGGAAGTATTTTGTGGCTCAAACTAAACGTTAAGCTTGGAAGGTCACATGGAGTACCTTTGTGTCTCGTTTGCCTAAGGTAAATATATGCGCTAAAATTGATCCCATAAACCCATAATGTGTAGATCCAACGACAAAATCTCTTCTAAAAAGGTCATACGAAAACATAACTGTAAACAGTGTTTTTTCGGCATACTCCAATAAATTGTTTTTGTCTTCTCAACCAGAAAAATTTTGTAACTGTTCATCCGATGCAATCTCAGCATATCCGGATATTAAATCGTATTCGGATACCCGGATTGTTTTGCCCATCACCGGCATACAGGGCTCTAGCAATGGTGTCGAGATTGTGAACATGATTCGAAGAGTTAGTTCTGCATGAGTTATAAATTATTATTCTTGGGAATTTTTGAAAAACACATCACTCTAACTTCGAAAAAATTTAATAAATATAGGGCAGAACTAATTATTCTCTAAGCGAGTGGAAAATGTAGCGAGAGAGTTTGCAATTTTGCATGCAAGGTCTGGAATATAGTCTCAACAACGTCTAGATATTTACAAGAGGAACTAAGTTACTTGGAAAAGCTTCCCATTCTTATCCACTTAAAATTTCTCCAAACGAAAAGTACTAAAAAGATTTTTCTGTGGTTTCGTATTTAGCTTGTACAGCTTTAGTCAAATTCGAGGAAAAAATAGTAATGCTTCAGACGTACCTTAATGACAACGTTGTGGTCATTTGTAGTAAGTACATTGTAAAGCCAATTATTGCTTATAAGCTTCCCACATGCCCAAAGTGAAAGAAACGTTTATAACTCGCCATTCACAATATTCAGGAAACACATATATTTTAGATTCTATTTTTAACGTTACAATGCATTATCATTCCAGCCATAAAGGTACAGCTAAATTGAGAAAATGCTGTTTTGGCGCCAAACTAGAGCTCTACCTAGTCTCCTATACTGTGCCAGTGGCATAGTGATATGTCTAGAAAGAACGACTGTTTAACAAGTGATAATGTTTTAAACGACACTAATATATAGTTTTTCTTATTGCCAAGGAGGTGAATTCTGAGTTTTGACTATGTGAGTGACGCACATAGCTATATTGCGCATCAATCTACAAAATGATCCGAACATCAGCTGTGTTGTGAATATTTGAGGATATATACCACTTATTGCGTATTTACCGATTCAAATTGTGCAATGACTTACATAAAATAGAAAATAAATTGGTCTAAAAAGGAGGACAATAATACCAACGCAGCTCGAGCGGTTGCGGAGATATTATCATATTCATGTGTTTTTGGTTTGAAGGGCCCGTTTGAAAACCTGTTGTGACCCAAGCTGGTAGCATAAACAATGATAACGGCATCAAACCATTTTCCAATTCAGTAGAGGATAAATTGCTCTACAAAATGAGGCTAATGACACCCATATGTTTTCGCGTATTATATGTTCAACACTTCTGACTGGACTGCAGTGTAAATAACAGTAGCACAATACCGCTTGCAAGTACATAGAGGATGAATTGCTTACAAAATGAGTGGTTGCGGAGATATTGCCGCTTTCGTGTATTTTGAGTCTCATGGACCAGTTAAAACCCCGTTTGGTCCAAAGCCACATCCTAAAAAAGTCAACCAGTAAAGTATTATATAGAGGATTATATTCGCTACAAAGTAAACCCAGTTTGCCTGAGATATCTACAGATGTTGTCGAGATATATTAAATAACTTGTCTTCGCTGCTCGAACTGAGCTCTTTCAGCCCGCCTTTTCGGGAAGGGGTCATGTTGTAATTCAGAATTTGGACCCTACTGAAGGTCACAAATAAAGATTTCAAGGTATCATATAAGCTCTTCTTCGCTTTGCTCTTTAGACGCACAACAGTCAGAATTGAATAGTGCACGGATCAGCCGCGGCAGGCAAATAACTCATGTAACCAAAATAAATTAGAATGTTAGGGACTCCTTATGGTCAAATGACAATGTAGATAATCGTCGTCATTTTTCGAATTTTATCACAAATATGGCAGAGGCTTGTAGAAAAGGAATTCTGTATAGAATTTATACATCTAATAAAAAAATTATGAAAACCTGTATCCAATGATGACTTACAGTGCGCATATGTAAACATATTTTTTTGTACTGTCAACCTTTATTACGGGAAGCCCTGTTTGCTTCATTACCTGCGTTTTTAATTGCAATTTTTAATGTCATATGATGGCTGTCGTGTAGCGGAAGTTTCTTAAATTGCACACAAATGCTCAAAAAATCTTGTCAATGTGCGACGCACAAAGCTCATCACTGGATTGACTGATATTTGCCTTTTTAACTTCAAACGTTTTAAAACGTAATTATGCAGCCACCTCAATTATTGCGCCGCCACGATGATCTGAAAATACCCACAAAAGTAAAGATTTGACTAATTTAGTTGGAGGTCAACGATAGGCTTATTCAAACAGTTCAACATGTCGATTTCGAATTAAATGCATGCTGACTATATATGTCATTAGCGAAAATGAGATGAAAGGTGTAGCTGGTTTTGCATGGCATGTACCAAATTCGGAAAGCGCAAGGTGCCTATAACGTGGGAAATATCGGTTGTAATTATTATTTTTGTTGAAAGCTGTGACAGACAAATTTCGAAAGTTTGCATTGTTTTGGTCATTGGAGGAAGGAATAAAGGGCTTATGATCTGTAATCTTTGAAAATTGGTATGTTACCTTTAACGTATAATTGCAGGTTTTTTGGGTTTGAAAGGGATTCGAGATTCTGAATTTGGAACCTTGCAATAGCCGCTAAACACGGACTTCCCACAGTCGCTCCTTTTCTCCTCACGCTTCAGTTACTAGTTTTATTGTAACTTGTATAAATTTGGCAAATAAACTTTCATGTGACTTGCTACGGACCTAACTATTTTTAATGAATTCTAAGTGAAGTTAGTGAAACGAACGTAGCGAGTGATAAATGTCTATGGCGTCCGTTTCTGGATTTTATGGTATGACCGGCACAGCTCAACTTCGAGTGGGCAGATTGACTCGCTATATACCTTATTCAAAACCTTATAATCTCTATTTGTACGCTAAAATGAATTCCAAATTCTTCCGGTCATAAAAGTGGGCCGAATGGTCGTATCAAAAAGGGGTCCGACAGAACATGTTTTGGATTGTATATCGACAAGTGGTGCAGATATCTGAGCAAAATTCGGCTCCTTTTTACAACAAAATAGCCCTGTAAGATTATATATAATATTTTGCTACATGACACTTTCAGGATGCATGATTTTCGTCAAAATGGGTTTTAAGTGGGCCATGAGACCTACATGAATACATGAAAACGGCAATACCTCTGTAAACGCTAGAGCTATATGGGTGTTGTTGCTATCATTTTGTAGAGTAATTAATCATTAATTAGTTGCAAATAGTGAACTGCTATTTGCACGGGTGGGTCAAAACGTGTTTGTGAATGCGTCCATTTCCATAAGACCCAAAATACATGAAAACGGCAATATCTCTGATGCCGTTGGAACTATGTGCGTCTTGGTCTCATTTTGCGGAGCAAGTAATCCTTTATTACTACAAATACTGCACTTGCTATTGACCTTATTTACGCTGTACAGTTTTGTTCAAACGGGTTTTTGAATGGGCGCGTGAGACTCAAAATACACAAAACGGCAATATGGATGTTATTGGACATATTTTGTAGAGCCATTCCTGCTTTGTGTTGACAGATGCACCTTGTGCCTAAAATGAAATAAGCGGGTATATATCCTCAACTATCTAGTCAACATAATTGACATTTCGCTCACTTTGTAGGGCGCTGATCAATATAGTTGTATACTTATTTCTAAATTACATATTTAGCACTTAAAATTCACTATTTTGGCGATGAGACGAGTTAGTGCTTACTTAGGTACCCAGTGCTGACGAAGCTGTCGTAAACGGTGTAGGTGATGCACAAGCTGATGGTACAGATGTTGATGTTGGAGAGGAAAATGATAACGCGGTAAGCTCTGACATGAATCAGCTAGGTAAATTTTGATCGGGCGTCAATATTATGATGTTCCGACGTTGTGTAATAATGTTTTTAATTCTACTATTTGTAATTCATACTTGTGCAGTGGCAATTTCAGGCGTCTGAAAAAATGGGTCAACCCTGAAAGCCAACGAATCTAAAGGTTAGATTTATCTTGAGTCCCACCGGCGGCGCGCAGAAAAGTTGCATTCTGCTTTATCTGCTTAATAAACACACCCGTTGGCTTCTACGTTTTGTTCTATAGTGTAGAACAATAGTCGAAAGTGACTGAATGACTTAAAACAACTGTGGTACTTGTGGGCTTATTTTGGTCCGTCTAGTGTTGTCTTATGTGCGGTATACCATGTCCTAGAAGTGGTTTTAACTGTAACTTTTGTTAAACTAAAATTATGGGAACAAAATACTTGGATCACGCCTTGTGCTGTCTGTGTTCACAAACAATTACTTAAACTGTGTTAGCTAATGCACTAGTTGTATTACGTTTGTTTTATAATTAAGTTTAACAGATGTTAAAAAATGATTGTGTATTAATTAATGATTGTGTTAACTGATATAGAATTACGGTGATTTCTATTGGTGTTCGTAAATATGTATTTTTATATTTTAGACAGCAGCGGAAGATGCCGAAATCAAAGATTTAGAAGATGCAGAAACTAGAGAACAAGGTACGTTAAGTGAAACATAGCGAGTGGAGTGGACTGCGAGTGCTATGAGGAAAGATTATGAAAATTTCTCATTTTTGATCGATGTAATTCATGGCATCCCCGGATAGATTGATTTCGACGAAAATCTTTGTTCGATAGCCAAAACGATGACGGTGTGTCCTTCAGTTGAACGCTAGTAGCTCTGACCTCATATTCCGGGTTAAATTGGCAAAAAGAGGTTTTAAGGGTTCTTTGCCAAATCAGGTCAGAGATGTGCCAGTGTTTCAGATTATATAACTTGCGACACGGGCTTAGCATCAAAAAATGGACACCACCATACAGAATCTGAGTGAATCGAAATCTACAACTTTTCCGTTATTTATTTTTGTCAGAGCAGCCGTTTTCGAGCTTCGTGCCAAAGTTTAAAAAACTAAAAAGTGAAATTTTCAGAATTTTTGGAATGTAAGTTTTTGCTTGTTGGGGTAGTGATGGGATGATAGGGTTATTCAACCCGTTAAACACGCTGGTTTTATTGCTTTACCCCCAGATTGGATTATTCCTATAAGACTGTACCGGAGCAAAATTTGGTAAATTTTGGCAGTCAGATTTTGTCATTTTTCAATTTACGGCGTTAGAATGTGTCCATAGGTTTTCGTCGTAGCTGAATACGACGAAAGTAGTTGTGCTTGCATGGTATATATGCATAAAATAGTGCAGGTGTTGGGGTCGTACAGAGCAAATTACTCTTCAAATTACAAGTTTTTTTTTAATTTGTAGTTTATATTCATGTTTTTGGTCATTGGAATAACAAACTAAAGAGTTCTTAAGTTCTGATATATGACTAAAACTGTAGCGTTGCCATTGAAATAACGCCGGCGTATTTTTATTAACGAGGGATTTTGAATGGGTTGAGGGACGTGAATGTGTAACGACGAAATAGTCGCGGTTCACAGAGTAGCCTCGGTTTGTGAGCTACCAGTTACTCATTGTGTCGCAGTTTATCGAGACAATTTTAGCCAACTTGACTGTAAAATTGCTCAAATAATGTTACTTAGAAAGGTATAGTCAGACTTACTTGGGAAAGTTTTATATGACATTCTGTAGTGTAGCTCTTCCATCCACTTTTTACACGAGCGCTTCTGACATTCTTATGCTTGTGCTAATAGCCAGATTAAACATTGTGGAGACACCGGAGTATAAAATTATTTTGCTGGACATGTATTTACAAATTTTATACAGCTGTCCAAATGCAAGTAATTTTAAGAATCAAACTGCTACAAAAAAGTATGAAGTGTAAGAATAGAAATACAGTATTATGAATTCACAGCATATCAATTTAGTCAGTACCAACTGTGCATCTGTAGATGTAAAAAAATATGTTATATACTTTAAAAACATGACTAATTTTGTTGTTGCCTAATGGTGTGACCACCGACCACCCTCCGCAAACCCGGTCTTGTGAGACACATCCTTCTGTGTTTTAGAAACGAATATTTTTGTGAAACATTCTGCTATGGCCGCACTCATTTCTAGTCTCATACCTTCCAAGGTTCAATTTTGAGTGGCTGTCCATTCTCAGTCCTGCCCAAATTCGATCAACCCACTTAGAACTAAACTGTTAATGATCTGGGAAGCAGAATTACAGTATATATAGGCAAAATATTGTATATTCTATAACTATCCGGCAAACATGTATCTGCTTTCCTTGCCTGTTAGGCTAATATGTTTTAGGTTGTTACGATTTCTTACGCATTGTGCCCTATTTAATAATTTACGACAGAAGATGGACAGCGCGAAACTTTCAAGGCTCCATAGTGTTTAAATTTTTTATTGCCATTGTTATTATGCAAGACTAAACTTAGTATGCACCCAGCAATAATCCTCTTTTGTCATTCCCAAAAAAATCTGTAATCGAACATTTTTGGCGATCCTAGATGCATCTTCAAACGGTTTAAAAACATTTGCGTATAAATAATGTTACCGAACATTTTCATGAAATTGATAAGTTTTTGTTGAACATACTTTTACAGAATTTTAATTTGAGGCTTGTCATTCGGGAACAGTGTAGGATCCGACCTCAAATCTTGTTAGCAAACAAACATGCCGACTAGGTAGCGCAGCGCGTATCGATTGTTGTTCGCGAACTTGAGTAAGTTATGCGAGTGCGATATTTAATCCAATTAAATTCGAATAAGGCAACAAGTCACTGCTCGCGAACAGACGGCCCTGTTTTGTTGTTCGCGAACACTACGTTGTGCGTTAGTTACCAGGATGTAATTACTTATCACATTAATTTTAATATACTTTATCAACATAGTTTGGCCTAATGATCGCGAACACACTATTTTAGAGTTCTGTTCCTAAAACGTAGGCATTTTATATCTAATTCTGTGTTGCAAAAAAATTTGTTTTGTTAAAGATTGTATTTGATTTCGCGATGACGAATGTAATTGTTCGCGAACTAATTTGTGCAAGGGTATAGCAGAGGTTCGCGAACATATCCGCTAACATCTTTACGAGCAAGCAAATATGTTTTGTAACGTGAAACTGGCTGGGTCGATGTATTTCAAGAACGTTGACTAATGCCAAGATACATTTTCGAAGAGTTATTGAACCATTCGGCTACGTATTTAAACAGATGAGTATTTAGTTCGACTAAAAAATGGAATTTTGCAACACAAAATCGAAATTTGACTGAATATCGTTCGCGAAAAATCGATGGCAAAACCTCAGTTTGTTTCACAACGGATTGCGGTCCCCGATCGCTTTTTGCAAAACAGCATTGTGGCTCGGCGTATTTTAAGTTTATTGGTGCATTATAATTTTCCCAAACTTTGAAGAATAAACCTAAAAGTTGATTCATGGCAACTTTTGCCTTGTCATAGCTATAGTGTTGCTGTTTACCGTAACAAAGAACTTGCTGTGTTGGAAGCATTTCATAATAATATACATTCAAAGTAGTATTTATACGGAACTTCAGTTCCTATCCTAAACTCCCTGTGTTTGAATGATAACTCCATTATGGCTCCTTTTTGTATTCTTGCTCAGATTATGCTGGATACTAATTCTTGGGAGTCGTCTGGTCAGCACAGGGTAGATGTTTTAACCCTTTCACTAGTGAACTAGCCTGAAAATTAATGAACAATTTACCCGGAATTTAATGTGTATAGAAAAAGCATGTTTTTTCATATAAAATGTAATTACAGATAAGTATCGCGTCTTTATTGATGTGGTGTTATTGCATAAGCGAATCACACTTTATTAGAATAAACTTAAGTCGGTTCAAATTTTTAGAAACGGAAAAAGACGAAGACCATGGCGATGATGCTGGTGCGGCTGAAGATGAAGTCGGTCAAGACGAAAATGTCGACGAGGAAACGGGTGGTGGTGACGATGAAGAGTTGGAGCCTGAAGAAAAAGAAGATGATGAGGGCGACGACGAAGGAGAAACTAGCGGCGGCGTTGACAACACGGCACACGCCGGTGAAGATGAAGAGGGGAACGACGAAGCGAAGGTCGACTACGATGAAGCTGAAAATGACGGTGGAGTTGATGCAGAATCAATTCATGAAGATGACGAAGGCGACGGCGCGGACGACGATGATGAAGTTAGTTTGGATTATAATTTGTGACCTTTTTATTGAAGACTTGCCATATTCTTTTCACACTTCCGCATCCTTTAGTCAAGGGACGAAAAATTTTGTCATCGGTTTTTGCGATTACATCTAATTTTATACGTGCTTGCTATCTGGATGGTGAACATTTTTAAACCATGGTTTTGCATCGTCATTTTTGTTCTGATCACCTGGAATTAAATCACGCGATTACTGATAAATGTATTGTATGCTGGGTATTGTATGCTAGCACTTATTCTCACTCCGTGGACATAAATCGGAGACTTCAAGCCAAATGATAACGAATTATTTACAGCTGAAACATTTAATAGATTATTTTACAAGACGTAATAAACTAGTTGGAAGCACATTGCATGAGTATTTAGAGAGTTTTTACTTATGTAACCATGTTTATATATTTGGGAAACTGAGAAAGGTTGTTTAGAAAAAAGTTCCTGGTCTAATATGGTTCTTATATAATCAACTTTATCTACTAGATTAATATAAATGCTCCGTAGTTTGGTTGAAAAATCGGAAAGACGTTCATTTTTTACGTTTATTATCGAAAAACGTTCATTTTTTTAAGTTTCTTATCAGCTTCGAAATGTGAGAATGCGATTCTGTAACGTGCAAGTGTATCACTGCTTTTCAAAAAAGCCTTGGTTGCGATAGCTGTTCTGGAATAGTTATGGCTGTTGTAGCCAGCATGGATTAGCTCTTGGTCCATTAAGAAACAGAATATCTAGTGATGGGCAGGGATCTGGATATTTTAATTTTCCATGTTCGGATAAAATTCTGGGATATATCGGATATCCGATAAGCACCTCCATATCTTTATTTTAAACTTTTAATTAAATTTCTAAGACCATTGTGCTGCACTTTGTCACTTACTCTTATACCTGTGTTTTATTGAAACGGAGCGAGTGAAGTTTCCACTGAGGGCGCTAGGGGGAAATGGTGAAAATTTATTTTTTGTCTGTTTCTGTCATCCATAATTCATCTTCGGGTGGATGAATTTGAGCAATTTTTTATTCGTTAGTAAAAGTAATGAGGATTATTAGAAGATGAGGAGCGAACGGCTCTGACCTCATCTGCTGGATCAAAATGGCAAAAACTGATTTTTTAAGAATTCTATGCCAAATTTGGCCATAAGGGTTCCAGTCTCTCGCAGCGCATATCTCGTGACACAGGCTTCGATTCAAAAACCAACACAGAATCCGCTCATTGAGATCTACAACTACGGTGATGACTTTTTTTGTGGGAACAGTCACTGGACCGCTATGGGGCCGAATATGGTCCATCGATCATTTGCCAAAAATAGCTATTTTTCAATTTTGGGCGTGTTATTGTGTGTTTTTAACTTACAAGTAAGTGCCTATTAGATTTTCAAGTTTTCATGGAGTTTGAAGGTTTTACTGCTGACGAAACCGGTTTCCAAAATGTAGTGATATTTCTTTTTTTTTTGGTTATGTATTGTGCAGAACATCAAGAATGGCCTATATAGGTCTTTCTGATGGCTTAATAAACAGAGTCCAGTATGTATATTTCATGTCTTTTCATGGGTTTTCAGTGGGTTTAGGGTCACTGAACCCTATGTCCAGAATTATAGTTGTTTGGTTACATATTGCGTACACGACATCAAGAATTTCCTATACAATATAGTATTCGGCAGGCTGAATATGATGGTTTGGTTATCTAGAGTTCAGCCGTAATATCTTATACCTTTCCAGACGTTTGTATTGGGTTTAGCGTCAATGAACACAATTTCCAGAATATTGTCGGTCTTCGGTAGTTTGAAATAAATGAAACCACGCTCGCTCCGTTTCGCCCTCACATACGAGATACTGTAGATGATTAAGACTTAATAGAACCAAACAAGGTTCTTTTTACATTTCTATCAATACATGGTGTAACAATAAGTCGCCAACTCGTTAAGTCTCGGTGTTTGTAAAACATCAGTTTTAGATCTAACGTTACTTCGAGGATCTTCGGAGCTATTCTCAGCGGAATTGACTGTGGAGTGTGGACGTATATTTCCGTGCTATGTTCCGATATCCCGACACCGCGCTTAATACTCGGATACGAAACGGTATTTGGATATCCTTGAGCATCATTAAGAATGCCATATTTGTCTGGTACTGACAAATGCATAGCAATTGACTTTTTTGCTTAGGTTACAACCGCTGTTTCGTTGGTGGGAACTAGCAGAAAGTCGGTTGGTGGTATTTTAAATTTGGTAACAGTCCGAATTTAGTTCTGGTTAATGAGAATTATTGTGAATATACTTTTGTGAGTAACTACTCGCATGTGTATTTAGATACCGTTTTGTGAAAATAATGATGGTTTTTGTAATAATTTACATTATTTTCGAATCATAAACGCTTCGAAGCTAATTCCCGATTACCATGGAAATTGAGCTTTAAAACGTAAAACCAAAAACAGCGTATATCTCAACGCCTCACTTGTTTTAGTATTATAGTTATATTTTTTGCATTTTTGTGCCGTTTAGTTTTTTATAGATTGTTTTCTATTTTGTGTTGTCGTAGGTGAATGTTGATGATGACAACAGCGAAGGCAGTAAAGACGACGACGGCGGCGAAGGTGTAGGAACTGGCGATATTGCGATTCATGAAGCGATGCAGGAGGAGTCGAACAGTTATAGCAATCGTTTTTATGAAATTAATCACTTTGACTCAGAAACAGTTGTAGTTAATGACTGTGTTACCATAGACGATACAACTCAATTTCATGTTGAACGATCAAGAGATGTGCCTTCAGCGTTCATTTAACATGTGTTGGCAATCAAGGAATATCGGTACGGTAGGTATTATATTTAAATAATTACTAAATTTATCTGATCATGTCTAATCACTGTTGTTTTATTAATGCTAATGTTTTAGATAAGAATATCGTTGTTTGTCTGCGATATTCGAATTGAGGTTTATTGTCATAGTAGTTTCAGTTTGTTAGCCTATGAAATGACTAGAAGGGATATCCGGATTTCGTCTGTTGCGGTCGGCCGTTGATGGGAAGAAGACCTAACAGAGAGTGATAAATAGTTTTGGCCATGCAACGTTGGGTTTGGTTTTTTCTGTGATATTTGTAGTACCACCTAAATTTTACTTGCAATAACATTATATATGAAATTAATCGCTTGGGAACCAACCAGTCATAATTTCCACAAAACTAATGAAGAGCATCGTCATGCTTGGGATAATTATGTTACCGTCCATGGTTTGTATTTGTATAAAGAAGGCCATGTATTTAAAAACACCTTCCGAACATTAACTTCTACGATGGTTTATGCAACTTGTGTTACTCTGTTTTAACAGGTAAACCATATTTTGACAGACAAAGAATGCTAGCAATAATGTTTTGGCGCTGTGTCAAACTAAAATCTTAATTTGTGAGAACAGCAACATTGTTTGAAAGTTTTCAGTCTCCCGCTGAAACTTTTTCGGGGAATCTAATAGTAAGGGCATATACAGCTACATAGAACTTCTCTAACAGTTCAAAATCAACCCAAGAAGATCAATATATTTTCAATGGTTGTGGAAAGATACTTTTTCGTGTGTTTTGGTCTCTTTGCCCCACCAAAAAACATTTTTCACTTAACTCTAAAATACGCAACTGCATCAATAACGTACTATCATGTAGGTACACAGAGCATGTCTTGCTCTACAAAATGAGCCATAATTTGGGTTTCATGGGATCCTTAAAAACCCTCTGGGCGCTAATCCTGGATTCAAGGGTAACCTTGTGCATTCTTAAATTATTGGCAGTCTTAAATTTTATCGCATGAAAAGTAAAAATTTATTCTTCGTTAACACTCAAATCTCAATTATATTTATCACTGAATAGTGGTCTTTTTGTGCTTAGTAGCTATCATTTTTAAATTTTGTTGCTTAATATTATTATTTGAGAACAAAGTGATAGTGGCAATGATAAAATGTCTTCCACTTATTTGTTTGTGTGGTGTGATTTTGATATTCTGTTTATTTTATCTACATATTAATAATATTATGTATATAAATGTGCCTCGTGAAATGAGCCATAATAATTTTTCATAATCATTTATAATTATTGAACATATTGTATTTATTTTGCTTTAAATTTATTTGTCGCTGCTTAATTTTACCTATTTGTACCTGTTATTGTGTTTTCTTATTCTTTGCTATAATAGCGTTATACCTTAGTTTTAACTTATCGAGATTGTATTTTAATGCTAAACATAATTTGGTTTAATGTGCATGGCAACGCTATTGAGCAATGACCCAAGAGGTTTAAATTTAATATCAGGTGGGTGTAGTAGAGTGCCGGGCATTGGGATTTCTTGCGTTGTTACGTCGTGCTATGTACCACTTTGTACAATGCTCGGTTAAAATGATTGTCTCAATTTGATCGAGTCTCCTGTAAGCCGTAACCCAGTGGCATGTTCGAAATTTCAGAAGTAGTAATACAATATAATTCTATTTTAGATAAGCATACTTTCGAGCGAATCTCGAATCAGTTTCGAGCAAGCGACAGTCATTTTCGATTTGATTAGTACTGTAGCTCCATGTTATCCGATACTGTCCCTAACTGGATTCACCAGCTTATGACGTATTGCCTATTTTTATACTAAACGAATTTCATTATAGTGCGGTTTACATGATTTTTGCACGTTATTGCATTACCGAAATATTTGCCTACTTGTAGCGTTATGCGTATCCTTTTTCACGACTAGCTTGGCATGTACATTATATAAAGGATTTACATAGGGCATGGCTAGAAATGGGCGAATGTTGCTGAATGGACCAGCAATTTCAGTCAAAAAATTATTTTCGGTTGGATGCCGCAAATAATAATAATGTAGTCTGGCTTGCAGTTTTTGTAAAAACCGTTTTGTAGGCTAATATACTTTATATTGCATGATTAAACAATATAAATATAATTAGGTATATATAGTATTATTATGGCTACTCTGCGCATAGAGACCATTTCGCCGGCCAATTTGAGGTTGCTGAGCCCATTTAAAGTCCCACGATATCAGTGATACATCGCCAATACCTCAATGGCAATGCTACGGTGATTTTAGTCATAGATCATGAAGATGAAAACTTTTAAAATTTATAAATAGCAAATTTTGAGAAATATGTCAACTTGAAGAGTGATTTTTGCGTTTTAGTTTCCCACGACATGCCTCATTTGATGCATATCACGCAAGTACAATCGCCTTTATCGTACTCAGCAACAATAGAAACTTATATACACATTCTAATGACTTACGTGCACCTATATTGAAAAAGTGGCAAAATTTGACTTTTTGGTGCCAAAAATTTGCCATATTATCCTGCGGTGCTGTCCCGCATGGTTAATAACCCAGTCTGGGGTTGAAACAATGAAACCAACGGGTTTAGCTGGTTAAATTACCCACTAATCCTATCGTTCATTCTCAACCGAGCAAAAAACTTGCTTTATAATAGTTTGGAAAATTTCTCTTTTACAAGGTATATATTAATTTCTTAAACTTAGGCTCAGTTCAAAAATGGTAGCTCTGACAAAAATGCGTAACTAAAAGCTGTAGCCCTCGATGAGTGGAATCTTGATTGGTCTTCATTTTTCGATCTGATGGTTTTGTCAAGAGTTATAACCTTAAATGTCGGATGACCTTAAATGGCCAAGATCAGACATTCAATTCGTGTCAATTTTGTGAAAATTTAGGTAGAAAATTATGAGACCAGCGCTAATACAAAGCGAGGCGCAACTACATTTCATTACGCGTGGAATAAAAATACATTTGTGAAAATTCATCAAACTCGTGAAATGGTGTGCGACGACCAGACGGAGAAAAAAGAATTATTTCATAATTAAACGCTATTTGAGCAAACTCCGCTCACTCCGTTTCAATAAAGTTACAACAGCCACTGTCTATGTTCTCTGAATTCGTTTCAAAATTCAACTGTGCTAAAGTATATATTAATTTAGGCTGTTTGTAGTCGGTATGTCATTTCACTTACTGTCGGAAGTCATTTCCAATTTACATCAGTGTTCCGTTGAAATTTTTGGCTTTCGTGCCGCGTTCGATCGCTGAATGAGTGGTTTGCGATTGAGACAATCCAGCATTCCTTCATGGCCGGATAGGTTGACGGGATCCGTCCACTATAGCCTACTCTTGTATGAATCGTCGCGATTGATTTCTATCGGCAGCCAAGTTACTATTTTGGAAATGTAATTGCTGGTCAAGTTCGTGGACCCATAAGAGGTTTTTGAAGTTGATGTATTGACAATTAGGCTGTCCTTCGTGCGTTTAGGTGCTCTTCAAATGCATTTCTGTACTTATGACGGTCCTCTAAAGCAAATTGCAGAGGCGGTTGTTTGTCACTCTAGGCGTGTGACCCAGATGATGGTGACGGCGAATATTTTAATTTTAATGGCTGGCCGGCAGCTGCAAATTTCTTCACATGTTAGTGTTGCTCAGTCTTTGCAGCCGTAAGATACCCTAAATTGTGGGTAAAGCATACGTCAGGAAAAGTTTGGAGTCAATGGATGTCCGATTTGGTGAAAGTTTGTTCATGGTGCTTATAGGTTTACTTCCGACATTAAGCATCAGCTCGGTTGGGCGATGGAAACATATTACTTTAGTCTTTGCCGGCTTTTATTCGAAGGTTCATCTTTTTGACTTTTAGCGATATTCTGTCAAGTAGTGTATGACATGTTTGTTGATCTTCTTGCATGATATCGATGTCGTGAGCATAAGCGACCTCAGTGATTGAATACGAAGAGCATTAATTTAGATCATCTTTAATGGGCTTTGTGTTGATATATACCACCCTAAGTGGAACCCCCAATGTGTTATAATGCTGTTCAAATATAATAGTTTAGGATTATGACCTATGCTTCGTGTCACAAAACATTGTTGTAGCTTACCTGAAAGTGCAAAAACTCGTAATAAATTAAGTGACGACGTACCAAGTCCTTCAAAAAATTGGTTTCGTGGAAACTCCACCTTGCACCCCTGAAAAACTACTCAAAACGTGTGATGCAGTACTGGCTTGTTCAAATACATGGGTGAGCGTACCCAGTTATAGAGATATATGGACCTACCAAAGGCTTCCCCAGTTCTGTTTGCCAATCAATCCGCCAAGCCAAAGTTGAGTTATCCGTGTCTCCCTAAATACCGGTAAAGGACATTGTCAAATTCACTATATATACTTATTAGTTTTAAACTGTAGTTCCTGATAAGTGTTGTGCGCTATCCGTGTTTCATGGACACTTTAGATTAATTGTTTTACTTATAAATGCATTATTTCGGGTACGTATAAGCAATATGCGCATTATACTTACTACTAATAAAATTATAATTTGCAGTTATATAACGCAACGGTATGTACGTTAAATTAATGCGTGAATAAAGTAACTTTAGGCGCATTACATCTTGGTTGTTGTTTTGTCGAAATCACAAACTAAATTGTCTTTTCTTTTGCGTTCTAAAAGTTCGCAGTTTTGCGTAGTTAACGAGAACATGGGACCCGTGATGCACGAACGCAGCTTGCGTACACGTTGTGTGCATTCGTCAATTTCGCACGCTTGTCTGTGTTTATCAAATGCTGAATTGTACAGCAGTGTTTGGGTCTATAAAATGGTTTAATTTGATCATGGTAATGTTTCTAGTGAAAGTAGCTATTATATCGTAAAATTGTGATCATAGAAACACCTACATGCCTCTTTACTGCGAATCCTGTCTGCGTGGATATGATAAAATCTTGGTTTGTGCGAGGGTATCGGTTTCGCAATCATCAGGTGTCTTGACAAAAGGACTAAGCATACGTCCGCCTCTAAATTTTACTCACGCATTACCCAAATGATTATTGTATGCTAGATCGTTCACAATACACCTAAACTTGTATAATACTTAATAATGCATTGAAATAGCTTTATACATTGTCAGTTAATAGTTGACTTTACATAATTTATAGTAATAGTTTCTTATATTTTTTACTTGTTTTAAATATTTTGTGCAATACAGTATACATAATAATTGTTTTTTACCTGGCATTTACTTATGTTTTGTTTATTTATATTATTTTGCACTTTAAATTGTGTATATATAAAAGACGAATTACCCAATTTGCAGCGGCGATCGGCTCAAACTTCGCTCTTCTGCTTGCGAAAACGAGCCTTTATTCTAATTATCCTTTACGATATATGTATTTCTGGTAGTGTTTTGATTGAGTTTTAGTCGATTGAGATTCTGTGCAAACAATATTGGCATATGTTTTTCGGAGACATCTTTTGGAATGTTGTTGGGAAAATATCTTGAGTGTCGACATTTTAGCTCTAGCACAGCAACTAACGTGTCAAACCTATGACGCGAGCTTTATTTGGAACGATAGCGGCTTGGCACTAGACAATTGCTATTGTGGATAAACGCTTGCTATAAATTGATTCCGGCAAAATGGTCGTAATGTGTTGGGAGAAGCAACATTTACTGAGCATATGCTAGATGGCAATTTATAGGGTTAACCATTATTTCGTATGCTATGACTGAAATATCAATATAGCAACTGTTGGGTCTACGTCCTGCGGCCCTGAGTACAAGATAACCACTAACATCAAAGCACCGTTATATAGTTGCTGTGACAATTTTCTTTATGGTAACGATATGCTGAAGTAATTATTGAGTTGTTGAACGTTTGGTGTATACGTTTGTAAAAATATTCTCGCGTAGTTTCAATATTTACAGCATCCATGCATATTGGAGATTTAATAGCATGTTTCATATAAGGACCTTAGTTGAGGCTAAGGTTAGTACATCAAGAACGGCATGGAATGCAATACACTTTCGCCCGTCAGGGTAACCTTGGCCGCTCTTTGTAATCATTTAATGAAATATTCCGACAGGTCAAACAGTCAGTAACATAGCAAATACAGACGAATAGTATTTCCTTAAGACAGCATAGTGTTTTCGCTCAACCTATTGTGTTACTACGGCTGTAATATGATATGATTTTTAAAAGCATTTGCGTCTTCTTAACACTCGACATTCAGCAGAGCCATCGAGACATCCTAGTTAACTGATTTTGCCCTATGTATTGCCTGGTCTATTGGATGTATATATCGCATTTTATGAGTTTGGACTGGTTTTAACAGAAGAGTGTGATTTTCGAGCTTAAGCGGTGGGGACATTTGAAATATGATGACCTATTTTGGGAATTACCACAACCTTTAGCCCATTCAGGTTAACATACACAGTTGCGTTCCGTTTTAATTTCTAAATGACGATCTCATCGACACTAAAGATGTTAATACGCAAAACGTAGCGGCTACATGCTTTGGGCTTTATTGTCCTTGTACTTTGCTTTAGCTAGAGTGTATGTATTACTTGTTTAAGGTACTACTTTATTGGCCATTATTGGTGCTTAAGGATTCAAGCAATTATATACAATCTAATACTTTGATTTGCTGACAAGGTAAGTTCGATATGCGCTACTAATCAAAATATACGTCAAGTTCTATTAAACAAATTTATTTTGAAAATTGTACAATTCACAAAATTCGTCGTGAATTATTTGACTCCACTTGATAACCTTAATAAAAAATTTTATATTGCTTTTTACTTGATTGAGCGCTTAGTCAAAACTGCTGTAAAACGCAAAAATCGGCTTAACATGAATCCATAAGTAAATATTCTAATTAAATTTTGATTAAGAGGAGAGGGTGGTCTTGAAATATTGATGAGCTGGTATAACGAAATCTTAGCGAAGTATTCTTGTGATTATAAATTATTTTGTTACATAAACGAGAATTGTGTGATCTCTATCGGCTTAGGGGTCGATTATTGCTACGGCATTGGGAGTAAATTTAACAAAAGCCGAAAATGTACATTGCCAACACTTAATGCCGTAAATTATGGTTTAGGGGGAATTCTATCGCACAGGGGTAATCCCATGGATACCCTTCATGCATATCTGTATTCAATTATTATATAGACGTAGAAAAGTGTTGCAGTAATGCAGTTCGCGTACATCGTAATCTCCGAAGTCGGGGGAAGTGTATGATTTCTAGATTAGGCAGGCACATCGAGTAGTAAATGGCTACCCTGGTTCCGCACACGGCTAAACTACCCGGGTACCCGACAGTAACTTGTAGTTCTCGCAATCAGTATCTACTCAAATTTACGTATCTTCCACGCTCAAACTAGCTACCCAAATATGTACTTTTAGGTTGCATTGGTGTCTAGCTAAAAGAAATTGTTTTCTCCCGTCTACAGCTCAATGCTGCGCGATGATTAGCACATGGTGGCCAAGAAAGACGTGCGAAGAATCACTCAATGTCAAATGCCTTGCTCAGATTGAACTATGCGGCCATACGATTAAGTTCACATACGAATACAAGCTCAAAAATGGAGAAATTGCTACTATAGAAAATATATTTTAGATAATGGCACCATAAAAAATGTATATCATAACCGTCAGGTTTGCGCAAATAAATTAAACCTTAATTCTGCAGAAAGCAGTTACGTTCCCTCTCATTAATACCGAACTCAAAGTTATAGCCAGGGGTGACCGTCGCCAAGAATCAACAGATTGCGACAGATATCTCAAGCAAGATACACCGTAAAACGTTCCAACCAAGACATCAATAGTGAAATTTGTACTAAAGATGGAAAACGCTGTTTCAATATTATTTTTATTACAATAACGACTACAACTCAACAAACAATTAGGCGGATGTCCCTCATTTTTAACATATATTGCGTTTAATATCGCTATTTTAGCACATATTGTTAAAAGCATTTTATTTGTATGTTTCCTTTTCCATGGCCAGGGTTAATCAACTTCTAGATTAGGACCAAAATCAATTCGAATATTGTTGTTTCCGTCTATAACATGGTAACCACTAAAGTGATTGACAAAAAATTTTAATATGGGTGAACTAAGCTATTGCAACTCCATGCGTAATATCTGTCCGATAACAATCTTTAACTAAAACAGGTAAAATAAATCATTTTGTCTCAAGATAGTAATCACAGTTCTTCCTATAGGTTGACG
>JASANE010028381.1:0-12845 GCA_030248225.1 Trileptium ribeirensis
AACCAAAAGCAACAGATGCAAAAAGAACCCAAATAAATGTTACAAAAAGAATATCAAAACAAGCCATAAGCAAAAACAATAAAATGTTGCAAAAGTATTAAGGTAAAACCGGTGGGCAGAGAACGTCCAAATAAATTGAAAAATTCAATAAAGAACAGACATGCCAATGCCAACTATGGACTAACGAAAATAACAGCAGATAGTAAACTTATTAGCGTCATTCAAAGAAGTAAGCTTACTCGAAACAACGTTAAATATCGGCGACAGCCCAAACGGTTGAATGATGCAAAATGAATGCAGATAATTACAGTATAAGATGGTTTATCGAACAAGACTGTTGTTCAACAACTTAAGAAATGTTTGGTTAGGAGTGAGGATGCGTGTGAGCGATGGACATAGTGAATCATATAAAAAGAAATATCGACATGTGTTTGTGCCAGAATGTTTTTTTTGCATATAACGAACGCGTAGATAAAAAATAAAGTTCAGCAAATTATCAGCAGTTATGAGTGATGCCAAGTGGTAAAAACCATTGCTATTACATTTGTTGTACGACTGTTCACGGCTGCTGATGAGAAGAAGCAATGGTGGGTTGGTCAGTTGTAGTTGCTGAACAATCCTGAGTCTCTTGCGATGGCAAAGCGTTATTTCGTTGTCGACTGATGTCACTGCTCACTGATGTTTCGTTGGCTGGCAAATGACGACCGATTACCGTTCGCGTAACGTTACCGTCACTGTCGACTGTTTCAAATTCGACTTCCGACGGTACTGCTGGCGTTTCAGACACCGCAGACCCTTGATCGGCCGATAATTGACGTATATATTCGACAACTTTCGCGTGCGACTCGGAACCAGTAAATCGAACATGTTCCGAAAGTGGATCACAGATGCGGGTTTCAACGGAACGCTTAATGACTACTGCAGGACTTGTTCCAGGTTCCGCTGTGTACGCTCGATGAGTGGGCATTGTTTGAAACGTTGTTAGTGTAGTTTCTTCACGACATGGAGAATCGGGTTTAAAAGCAGTCTGTACCTGTTGACGCTGCCCACCTGGAATTGACGCTGGTGACGTATCGTCAGTATATTTTGGCTGAGTCAAAATGCCACTCTTTGCTTTACGATATCGATCCTCAGTATCTAACAACGACGATATAGGTGTAGCAGGAGTGACATTAGAGTTGTTATCTAAGGAATCATCATCTTCATCACCGTACGATAGAATAGATCCTGTGCCGCCCACGCCACCAGCGGCACTACTATACTCTTGAAACGTTGACGAAGTATCGCCAGATATCTGAAGAATTGTAGTCGTTAATGCTCCGGGCACTGAGATTATATTCGTTAGTATATCCGCCGTTGGCGATCCCTTTAGAGTTATATCTTCGACACGGCTGGACGCGGATTCTTGGTAACTCATCATGCTGTCATGATCGTCACCGTGATGTTCGCGATCAGCAGCGGTCGAAGCACAAGATGAAGACGCAAACATCGAGTCGCTGCTATCTAAAGCTATGTCGCCGGCCAGGGAACTTGGCCTTCCGCTACCGCGATGAGCTACCTGGCTAGCACAGCTGTCGTCGTCGACTTGCTGTTCGGTATCTTGAGGAACTGGTGGAATGATAAGTGAAGGCACACAAGGTGATTGTCTATGTTGTGACTCATCCATATCTGATAAACATGCACCATAAGATTTAATATCATTGCTAATATATTGTACTACCGAAACTGCATCGTGATGAATATCTTCAAAACCCGTATTATTGGACTGCTTCAAACTTTGAAGCCCGTCATCTGTTGCATCCGATAGAAAACTTTTTTGATGCTTCTGACTTCCGTTAGAACTAGGTACATCGTGTGCAGCGGGTAAAATGTGGCCTTCGTCAATGGAATCTGTATCAAAGTCGTCGTCTTGCCCTAAAAGTGTTGGAGATACCGACTGATAGAGAACATCTTCTGCGTATTCATTTTCATCTGTAATGTTTTTTGAACTTTTAATATCATCAGTCACAACGTAGCGTTCGCAGGAGGCCTTATTTCCACTACGGTGTTCCTCTAGGGCATCAATACTAGATTCCACGGGTTTCAAAGACGATGGCTCCTCTAGAGAGTAGCCAGTAAGGCTATCTTTACAGGTTGAACGTGACGCTTGATGTTCCGCCGTTGTGTTTTTATTATCTAGAGACCCAGTGCTTGATGTCAAGCCTGGGCGTGATATCAAAGTAGAACGACCAATGTTCGAGCCAGCTGCGCTTTCCGACCAATGATGGCTTTCGCGTATGACCGTATCTGTTTGTTCTGCACCTTTATATCCAAGCGAATCTGTGCTTAAATGCATGGTTTCAGATGCCAGAGTACACTTAGCATATTCAGAAGTATCAGCCGAAAACGGTGGCTGATCAACTGCAACCTGCACAAACTGTTGAAATTCATTGCTTGATACTATTTCGGCTGCGCTACCTAATTTTGTTTCAGATATAGTTTTCGATTTATCATGGCCGATTTTTGTGGGAAAACTAGGCCTAGTTGGCAACTCTTCATTTCCATCACTACTACCTAATTGATCAGTAGTAACGTTTAGCAACCTATTTTGTGACATTGCAGATATGTCAGAGTTAAAACGGGTAGCACGTTCATCTGGTTCTGCTGGTGGTGTTGGAGTGCACGGTCGGTGTATTAGACTACTGATAGGAACAATGTCTGACGTCGATAGTGTATCTAGTGGCGGCATAAGCTCGAACGAATCCCTTCCATTTTCGTCATCATACTGACCGGCATCTTCCGCGAGAGAGGTGGTTGCCTGTTGATATTGCGAGCCCCACTCGTCGGTATCAGATTCTTCTCTTATGTCAGACAATATCATGGGATCGGTGCTAACTACAACAGCAGGTGATCCACCCGCGCTACTTGGATATGAAGGGAAAAGTGGAGGTGCCGAATGCGTTGCAGAAGCCGGAGACGCGGGCGAAAGAGACTTTCCAGGCGACGACGATGCCGTTTTTGTTGCAACAAATGGTCTTACGTCTCTACCAGATACACTGTCTCCAACGCTGAACTCGTCTGTTGCATTAATCGCTAACTCACGCTCCAACCTTTCAAATTCTAGCAACGAGGCAGCACTGGAGCGTGAATCGGCACATCCACCATTGTCACTTTGTCTACGTATGAGTAGAGGTGGTAGGGAACTTTTTGTGGATACTGGCCCAGTCGTGCATTCATGGCCCGTCACAAGTGATGACAATTCCATTTCGCTTCCGTTGTAACTGCGCGATCCGTTACTTGTAGCGCCGTTGCTTGTGCCACGCTGAAGTCCAATCTCTCGCTCAAGACGTTCGAATTCTTTCAAGCTAGCAGCTGATGACTCCGATACGTTGTCAGACCAAGCAGACTTTCGCGTGGTAAAATAATCCGCAACGGGCACAGTAGCCATGATGGAAGGTGTTGACGCAACTTCACTCGGCGACCAAGCTTTCGTGTCGCGTTTTTCATGCTGTTGTTCAAATTCTGGTTCTTCAGGCACTGTCTCTAGTTCAAGCATTGGTTGTTGATCTCTATCTAAGTCATGCATATTATCGTGAACACTGTCGCTCCCTGAGTCACTTAACACGCTAACTGGATTTTTGAATGCTTGGATAAATGCATCGCGTGAAACTGCTCTTTCATTTTTTTGGGGATCTAAGTCTGGAAATTGTGAACTGGGCATATCATCAGTATCATAAACTTGAGCGTCGAGATTCGATTGTAAGACATTCAATGTTGATGGAAGGTCGAGTTCCGTTTCAGACTTTGCATCGCTTGGCTGGCCATCAAAAGGTACCTGAATTTCAGCAGCAAACGGCGACGACATATCGTCTAGATCTTCGATACTACAAACACTACGCAGTTTCTGTTCATCACCATCAGCACCATACTCAAGCTCCGATGGTGTATTATCAAGTCGGCACGGTGACGCTGCTGGAGTAACTTGCAGGCCAGCTTCGTCGACGTCTCGAGTGTGCAATTCGGGATTTAAGACTTTAGTTATGACTTCAGTAGGTTCGTGATAAAGCGATGCATCGCTAGTCCTCTCAGGACCAAATTCCTTCGGTTTTACAATAAGAATATGACTGCTGCCATGCTTGTTTGTCTGGGGATAACCGATACTGTCTTCGTCATCGCTAGCAGCCGAAAGTAACATAGAATCTTGTGAAGTTTCGGTAACACCAACTGTGACATTTTGGCTGCCGCTACCGAAACCATTTGTCGTTGCAGACATCAACACATTTTCAGTCTCGTATGAGCATGACGCTGGAAAATGATCAGCGTCTCGATATGAATGGGCAAAAAATTCATCTGGTGGCGACTGAATCTCTGGAGATTCCGGTATTTGTTCTAGAGGCACACCGCTGCCTGCATCACTTCCACCGTCGTCATCAGAACCGGCGTCGGAACCTGGCGGGTGCTCTTCGTGGATATTTTCATTGTCCGATTCGGAGCTTGGACGTGATATCCGGAACATGTTTCTACCAGACTGGACAGGACTCTCGGTAAGTTTTGCATTGGCACCCATAGTCAAATCACTGTGACCAAGCGCGGAGATTTGGACACCACTACACGAGAGGACATCTAGATTGTTTGATACAGGAGTTTGTTCCCCACCGTCTTGCTCGGCCATATCTCCAACCTGCGTCGGCATAGAGAACAAAGTTAGCGCAGAACCTCCTGTATATGTTTCTGTTTCGGAAACTCCGCCATCTTCTCCATCTGTACTAATATTTCTTCCACTGAAGGCACTCAGGCGACTTGCCACGCTGTCGGAAGCCGATGGAGCGCCACTGCCAGCAATAGGAGTTCTATATGACGCGTCATCTGAATGCTCTCCAACGCTGCTGCTCGCTGCAGATTCGTATGCTTCGGTACCTGATGTAGTTGTTGTAGTTGTCGCTCCTCGATCTTCAGCAGCAGTTTCGTAGTCAGTTGTCGATGAACCTAAACCCTCTGAGGTGAAACCTCCCGGCAACATACGTTCGTCATCAGTGGCAGTATGATATGTAGTTGTGGTTGTAGTACCGCCACTAGAATCGTCACGAGTCATCGTTGTAGCATGTGCGGTCTGAAGATTTTCAGGGTTTCGTCGTTGCTGCTCATAATAATCATCATCACTTTCTGACGTTAGCTCCGCTGTGGAGAAGTCTTTCAATCCCAAGTCTGCTATTGCAACGTCACTTCTTGACGGCTGCTGGTTAACAGCTGCTTCCAGTTGCTCGGTAGCTGAATACTTCAGATGATCTTTGCCAGTAATAAGCGACAAACGTTCAGTTTTCCCGTTCCCATCTGGAGATTTTTTAATTTTTTCGGTAGCTTCTTGACTGACCGTGGAGAATTTGTCTTTTACTTTGGACACCACTCGCTCAAAAAGTATAATTTTTTGAGAGTCGCCAACTTCACTGCTGTGGTCGGATTTTGTATCGGTTTCATCATGTTCAGTTTGAATCGTCTGCAAACTTAGCTCATTCTCCGTTGAAGCAGGCTGGCTGGCATGCAATTCAATATCCGACTGTATACCTGGTTCTGACCGTAAATCTATATCGCAAAACAAAGAGTTATCCTGTTTGGTGTCTACCGTTTCCAATTCTGGTACTTCCGAGATAATTTCCACAGCAGAATTAGTCACCTGGGCAGTACTTTGGAAAAGCATCGATGGCATCTGCAGGCCACGCTTGCGATGTTCAACTATATTTGACGCAATTTGTATAAGTTCCGTTATAAAAGAGAATCGTTTCTCCAACGGCTCGGGCAATCGTGGTATGTCGTCGTGAGCGATGGCGCCTGTGATTACTCTATGAATTAGAGCTGCATCGTCAAATTCCGCATTTATGTCACTTGAGGAGTGAGAAAATTGTAACGCAGTATGTGTTCTTGCTGAAGCAGTCTGTAATATAGCAACGTAATCGTTCGCTGTAATATACCTATCAAGAAAGTCCTCAGGCAAAAATTTTATACTACGCAATGCTGAGTGCCAGTACTCGTCGCTATCTCGTCTGTCTAACTGGTGATAACTTTCGGCGCTGAGTCCAATAACATCGTCTTCTTCGGAGAACTCCTCACCAGTAACGTTCCGTTTATCGATATGCTCTGAACCAGTCATTAAGTTATTCCGGGATTTTTCACTCAACGCTAAGGAATCACGTCGCTCATCTTCGCTAGATGACTGCATGCGCCCAAGTCCCGCCGCTGATGCAATACTGGGTCTTGGCGAAGCTGTACTCTCGTGTTCAGACGTTGACCGTGGAGTTGTGTCCAATGATGCTTGATGATGAAGTACTGGCATTGCGCGAGAATCTATTTCGATAGCGGCAACTTTGTTTTTCATTTTTTCGATCAAAGCTTGAAGTGCCGACGGACTTTTCGGTTCCTCTCTTTCCACGCTCATCCCTGATTGATCTAGGAGTGGTAATGCAAGCCGTTGCTCAGGAGTTGATGGAATGTCGGTAGCAAATACGGTTTCAAATAGTGGAACAAGTTCCTCCTCTAGTGGTCGGTCAACGTCAATTTCTTTCTCTCCCTGAGAAGAAATCAAGTCACTGTCAAGTGAGGACGAAAATTCTTGACTCGCATATCGGCGTCTCATTTTTGCGAACATTTCCAACAAGAAAAACCTCCTACCGGTAGGTGATGCGTCAGGTGGTAACGCCTCCTTTTCTTGCTGCGAAAGAGCTGATTCTACAGCATCAAGCTCGTTATTGCTTAGTGTTAGTGTTTCCGATATTTCACTTTTGTGGTTATGTAGAACCTGGGCAAATTGCACTGCTGCAGTAATTACGGGAGCAACAATTGCCTCAGCTGCTTCGTATAGTGCCAGTTCTTGAGCTTGATCTACGTTGTCCTGATCAATTGTTTTTGATAATTCCATAGGTTCGCTAATATAAAGAAATTTTGATGTTGGCTCCACATAAGCTTGATCCGTAAACGACAAAGTTGCCTGCCGGCCTGACATTACATTTGCTTCATCAGTATCGAGTACTGCATCCTCTTTTGTGAGTAACTGCTCGGTTATCGGCAGTTCAAACCTGCGTACACCAGATAATTCCAACCCAACACGTTGCGTTTCGTTGGCTGCCGGGTGTCCTAGTACATGCGAATATGGTAAAGATTGCTCAATGTGCAATAAATTCTGCATGTTCAAAGTTCCACCTTTATCATTGGTAGCTTCACATAGTTCGACGGGGCATTCTACGCCTAACCCTGCAAAACCGTATACGGAATCAACTCCTACGGGCTGATCTGGTTTCTGGGTTTGCTCGTTTTGCTGCCGCTTTCGTATTGTATTGTATAACCTTTCCAGGAACGATATCTTGGACCTTGGAGATGCCGGTAATTGACGTCGCTCGTCGTCAGTAAGCGACGCCTCCACAGCGATCAATTCATGAGCAGTTAGTTGTTGCACATGTTGATGTGCCTTCTTAGATACATACTGCATATGATTTTCGACATAATCATTCACAAATGACTCTTCTACTAATTTCTCTTTTGGCTGCGTCTGTATTTGCGATAACGTCTGGGTATAAAATTCAGAGTTTTGGTCACTGGATTGTTCCGATTCAATTTCATATATCTTCCCATCTGAATGCTTTTCATTGTCTTCGGTTTGCAGAACATCGTAACCTATAATTTCTGTTGTCATTGTGTTGTAGTTATCTTTGCCTACACCGGTAGCGGTGGAAATATCAGATGAACTATGCACCAAGTCTGCCATAATGGCTTGTTCTTGTTGGTTCTTTGGCATCATTTCTTCATTTGTGTTCGATATAAATGGAAGCTTAGCGTTTGGCGAAGACGGTAGCTCTCGGTTTTCATCACTCGATAAAGCTGACTCCGTTTCATTTATTTCACTGTTTGATAAAGCAGCCATGGCATCTGATGTGTCAGATACTGAAGGATAGGCTGTACGATAGCGTTTCGATCCAGCTATGCCCCCGTCATTTAGCGCTGGCGATGTTGGTTGATTCTCGTCTTCCAAAACTTTCGATAGAACTTCTGATTTCATAATGTCATCTTTATCCGTTTTAATAGCATCCGTTTTAACGTCCGTTGCAATCGTTTTGACCTCAAAAGATACAGCAGTTCCAGAAGTGCTGCTTGTGTCCGCGACAGCTGAATCATGCCCTATTTCTGTAGCAGTAGCTTGCTTTTCTGTGGTACTTTTGCGCATGGTAGTGATCATTGCGGTGAGAAATGCCATTTTAGACGTTGGCGACACGGGCAGCCGCAGCTTTTCTTCCGATGACAAGGAAGCTTCAATCGCATCAAGTTCAATACTAGAAGCGATTACCTTGTCGTACATTGCTGTGTAATCAGTATGGTATAGATCATATATCACTGTTTCTTGTTCAGGTCCATAGTCTCGTACTGACTCTGTGGTATCTGCACGTTCCGGACTTGTCCAGTGGGGTTCCACGTCGCCAAACTGTTTCTGCTTGGTGTCAATAATTGTAACTAAATCTTGCAATTTTAGCTCCGTTTGAGGCGACTTCAATTCGCCGTAATGTTGTAGACCCAGGTTCATGCTTAATTCGCTAGCGTCGAATATATTCTTCTGATCGTCTAAACTTTCCCTAGTTTTGTGAACAACACAGGTTAACTCTTCACGTCTTCGATTTCTTATCGCATTATAGATTCGATTTAAGAATGCTAATTTTGACCTAGGCGACGATGGCAATTTAGTTTTCTCTTCTTTAGACAGAGATGCCTCCACAGCTAGAAGTTGAGTGGGTGTTAGCGGAAATGTTGTATAACTAGAAGCAAAGTTGTCGTCGTATTCCATCGTTTGATCTGTGTAATATTGATCTGACACAAGCAGCTCATTAATTACAACACTACCATCAGTTATATCATCTTGCGTTCTCTGTGTGCTTGGCTCGGTCCCAACTACAATGGAATCATCGACGGCAAGCTCCGTACTGAAGCGTTGATTTATCTTTTGCTCAGGATCACTAAATCGATTATATATTTCCAGTAACGCGTGCTGTTTTTCTTTCGTCGTTGATCGTAGCTGTTGGCGTTCAGCATTGGATAACGATGCTTCAATAGCTTCTAGTTGCAGTTTCTGAAGTTCGCGACTTGTGGAATCCATACCTAATTTATCGATTTGTTGATCAACTACACCAGTTGAACATTCAGTTTCTATCAACGGGGAGCTTGATCTTCGATGCACACAACAAGTTGAATCACTTTCGTCGAGTTCTTGTTGTGCATCCCTATTTTTTAGCAAAGTGCTTAAAACACTTGCCCTGGCTCGAGGAGACACAGGCATAGCAAGTCGTTGTTCATGCGATAATGCTGATTCCATAGCTGAAAGCTCAGCTTCACTTACCCCGGCAACGCCTGAGAGCGGACAGCTGTATTTCTCTTCGTGAGTCGTTTTTCCAATATGATGAGATATTTGATCAACATTGGCCAAGTCTGATACTTTAGCTAAAGCTGTTTCATTTCCAGCCATCTTTTCGTTTATTGGAGTGCTCAAGAGATGGTCGCTAGCAGGCGTCTCATGTGGTTCTGAGACCACTATTGTTCTAGTTTCACTGGCCTCCGTTTTAATAATGTCATGCTGTGCTAGAAATACATCGATGTAATGCTGAGTAGATTCCTGGCGATTAATTGCCTGTTCGTCTAAAACCGACTGACTACTGTCTGTGACTGTGTCGCGTTGGCCTTTGCAGGTTTCCAGATCATCCTGTACGACTAGTATATTTCTGGATGTTTGAACGGTACTTTCGTCGATATCTGTAATATGAGCAACATCTGGAGTTTCTTGTGAACGGGAGGTTACCATTGCGGCACCAAGAGTACGGTCATTTGAGTTAATTTCAACGTCACTGGGTATGTCATGGGTTGTAAAGAATTCTTCAACCAAGTGCTCGGCTGAGATTCTTCGTTTCGCTGACCCTCGGTCTTCCACAGGTGACACATCTATGATACTCTCTACGGTATGCGATTTGCTATCTGTGATGATTTCACCGGCGCGATCGGCTTCGCCCTGGTCGGAAATATAATCATGTATTTTCACGAGATCCGCATGTATTGCGGTTTCTCTGGCTTGGTTGCTTGTGCTAGCGACAACATCTTTAATGTTTTCTTTCATATTTTCGTCTACGCCCGTTGAAATAACAGGTTCACCTGGAATTTTTGTTTTGATAGAGACCTGCATATCTGAACAACATGACGACGGCGTCGTATCAAGCTGTTTGGTTGTTGTAAATGTGGCTTCAGTTGCTGCTGCAGCTGTAGAATCAATATCCGATCTCGGAGTTACGCCAACGCATTTAGATTGCTGGTCGAAGTCGTTTTCCAGCAGTCCTTCAATAGTATCGCCATATGGATAAGTCTCGTCGCGATAAACAGTCTCGCTTGAACGCACAATAATTTCAGCCATATCGCTGTGTCCCACTACATCATTCGACTCAGATTTTATTTCCCAGTCAAGAGATGATCTTTCTTTTGCCGTTGTTTGTTTTTGTTGTGCTATATCTGTTGTTTGATGTTCCTCTTGCGCACAAGTCGCAATTTCAACAGCCACGTTTGGCTTAATAACATTTTTCCAACTAGTTGTTTCGCCGGAAAATAAGCCTGGGCCATCATATGGATAAGTTGGATCGTGATAACACATAGCTGATTCTGAAATCTCGTCGTCGTCAAGCACTACATATTTTGATTTATCTAAATTACGCAAATGAACTAGTGCAGGTTTAGTGTCCTCTGAATCTGGTAGGATTTTACACGACTGGCGTCTCACATGATACAGTTCCGACGGCGAAGTATTCTTCGGCTCCTGATAAGGCCACGTTTTGTCACTATAAACGCACGTGTCACTCATGGGCAGCATAAGTTCTTCTTCATCTAAAATTACGTTAACAGGGTCGCTCTGTTTATTAGTTTCTGATAGTTCTGTTAGTTTCTGATAGTCTTCTGTGTCGTCAGTCAATACAGTGCTATCATGTCGACTATCCCAATCGTTTGAAGACTTTGTAGCATGAGATTGCGACTCACCGTTATAATTTCCAAAAGCTTCTAAGAACACATCCCGTTGAATTTGGGCAGATTTCAGTACATCGGCGTTTGCGGCATTAAATTTTGTACTATCGTCAGGTACCAAATTATATGATGGTTTTGATTCACGTATGCCACTGCGACTGTCAACACGTTCTTGAACGAGCTCTGCTTCTGCATTTTTGGCCTTCGTAGGGACAAAATGTGCTTCACGATAGATTTCTTTCTCGAATACAGCCCTAGCGCGGCGTACTACATTCGGCGAGTTGATGGCCTCCGCGCTACTGCTTGGACGACGCTTGACAAGCGTAATCTCTTGTGTAGCAAGCTGACCTGTATCAGTTTCGGTAATCCGTCGCGACACACGCTGTTCCACTCGTTCAGTTGCTGGTTGATCTGCGTCGGCTACCGAAGCACCTCCATCGTACATATTCTGTTTATTTGCAGCACCAGTACCAGATATGACATCAGCTGCAACACTGTAACGACCAGGCGAGTATATAACTTCGGTCCACTGCTCATCAAATTCTTGGTCTGGTAGACTCGATTGTTGAATGCGGTTGCTGCTGTCAAACGATAGGACCCGGCCAAATGACGAATCGCTTTTGAATGCAGAACCGTAAACATGTGCACGCGGAGACTCTTCGCCTTGTTGTTTTTCAAAAAGCTTAATACGTTCGGAAACTAATTTTCGAGAACTGTCCAACGTATCTTCACAGGCAGAAGGTTGTTTAGTTTCCAACACACTTGAACCAATGCTGCGTTGACTTTTATCTAAAGATAGAGATTCAAGAAAACGTTTATTAACTGTCGGAGAAGGTTTAGAACGATAAGGATAAGACTGTGATGAAGATGAATAATGCGACCCAGGATAGCGATAAGAAACGTCAGACATAACATGGTGAGATGTATCCAGGGATGTGTTGATCGGTTCCCTTTTGTAGCGACCATTTACGTCGCTAGCTGACACAGCATCCTTGACAAAGGCCGCCGACGTCGAATGCCGATCACGAAAGTCTAAAAGTACCATAGATCCAGTGTTTGTGTTTTACACTTTTATTGATGAACGGAAATCAGTCTTTCATTAATAAATACCAAGGCAAACACATTTTTAGTTTTAACAAGCACTGTGTCTATGCAACTGCAAATGTATTAATCATTGTTAATTTATAACTGTTCACACTGCTCACAATAGTTTAAGAGTTAAATGATACAAACTGCATCGGGTACGATTAGTTCAGTGGAGTTGCCTTTAATTACGATTGAAACTTCTAATTCCTACTCGGAAAATTTCCTTGCATACACAATTTATGTATATTTACTTTTGTGTGACAAAAACTTTTTCGTTGCAGAAACCGCCTTGTACTTTAACTTTAAATTGTACGAGGTAAGCCAAATAAAAATATTAATGATAAAAAATTTTGTTTTGTACCAACAATAAGAATATCTCAATTATGAATACGATTTATTAGTGCGTAATATCCTTAAGATGAATGTTACAATGAATGAAGCAGCGTTAGACGAGTATTAGGGACAGTTACATATATACATAAGATTATCGTGATTAATTCTGCACCCTAGACCATTGTCTGACTTTCGGGATGAAATCTAACTGCTCTGCTACACTGAATGCAACATAAAATTGCAAAACGAATATATAATGCACCTACATAGTTATGGTCTAACGGAAGTGGGCTTCCTGTGTTCTAGTCTAAAAGCGAATAACAGGCTGATTTGGTGGACCGAGTGACCGGACCACATTATTTGAAATACTGTTACAATATATACCTGCACGAGCAATACACGAACGTAGCGAATAACAT
>JASANE010028382.1:0-113860 GCA_030248225.1 Trileptium ribeirensis
ACACCGGATTGAGTAAAAGCAAAAACAGCTCGTTCGTAAAACCAGGTTTTGGACAGCCTCTACGAATGTTTGCTCTTTGACGGGCATTCATAGTAGCTAACCTCCAACTTTGTTGAAAAAATTCACGATCACAAGGGTACTGCCATGGTGGATCGTGCTGCCTTGCCCATATGGTTATATCAAACATCGTTTTTAGTAAATATATAAGTATGTAAGTAAATAAATAAAAACTCTGACAATATGCAAGACTTCGAATGTCGCAGCAGTACGAATGGCGCAATGTTTGAAATATTTTTTGGCAATGTTTGTCTTAAACTCGTTCAAAACTGTAATTATTGCTAACATGCGGTGCTCTTGAAATTGAGGCAATAGAATTGATGTTTCAAATTTGCTCACGGGGTTGTTGCTTTTGTGTACGAAAATTGGTGTCAAAAATTTATGAATACTTGAGCGGAAAAAAATTGTTGAGTAGAAATTGTACATGAAACCAAACATTTCTGGGATAGGATACCACTGTAAAACTTAAAATTTCTGATACTCATAGGAACTGTCGAAGATACACTCAACGAATGCCGATAAAATTTAACAAATTAATGCCTTTCTTGCAAGGCAAATAATAGCATAAATTGCTCAGAAAAAATAGAATTTTATTAGGATTTGCAGATCTTCAATTTAACACTGATTTGTAACATGAAAATTGCGCATGACACATTTCTCAATTGACTCCTGTCACTCTTTTAACTACTAGTTTCGGCTGCGGATTGGTTCATGGAGATGCTATGCCGGAGTCTACTACAAAATCTGCAGTGATAAGTTGTAACACTTCATAACCCTTTTGATATATAATCCAAGAGATGATTAGGATCTTATGGAGACAGTGATATGCATTCGAAAATAAGCACTGATATCATTTATGATGGTGAAGCCGAAAAAAGCAATATATATATATTCAGGTGTGATAAGCAATAGAGATTAAAGTGTCGAACGCTGACGAGAAAATAAATATGCTAATCGCAAACCGACACACTCTCTTTAGCAATTTATTGCAAGCTCTAGAGATATGAACTGAAACTCCCGAAAATACAATCCTGTAGTTTTCTCATTCTTGACCGTTATATCTGGTCTATTAAAGATTCAACAACTTCAGATATAGGACATATGGTAAGAGTTCCAAATGTGAACTGCCTTTTTGGTTAATACTCTACTACATTATTTATCCTGAAGATTGATTAATTATGTCACACATCATTGCGTTTTCTGTTGCGTCTTAGACAGAATCTACCATCTTGAACAATAACAGATGGTTCAGTGACATCAAATCATGTATGTTCTAAGTTCTTTTGTTCGTTTTAAATCGTTTGTCAGATGTTCTTTTATCATCGTTTGAAATCGCTTGAGTCCGAATTAAAAGCAACTTTAACATATTTGGCCATAAAACTGATCGCAAAAGAATATATATGTACTGTTGTCCAGGACAGTAAACCCTGTCTCCAGGCTGCATGGCATAGACCCACCCCAACACGTAAACCATTTACCAACCTTGTACGCACCCTTACGGCGAATTTACAACAACCGTCATTAATGATTTTGGTTCGGAAGCACTTGATTTTCCACTGCCTCTTTGCCAAAGAGCCGATCAGACAAAGAGAGCGCTCTTCTGTTATGTTGAGTATACTGCAAAAGTTTGCTTTCGGTTTCTGAATCAAGCCGCGCCAATGCTGGTTCACACACCTTGAACCGATCCCAGATATGGCCAGAAATGTCCGGGTGATTCGGGTTCATCTCCAAAAGCCATTAGACAACAGTTTTCTGAAAATAAACATCGACAAAATTCTTCTTGAACACATGATTTAATTTCTGAAAATTCGTTTTCACTTCACCAGCTTTCCACGGGCAAAAACACCAACGGAATTTAGTACATATTCTGTATTAGAGATTTTTTCATATCGGTTATTACAAAATACGATGGTTCGTGAAATGACCTTAAGTTTACTCGCGTGTAAGTATGGTCATAGTAGGATTGATGAAATCGATGTATTCATAGAATTCTATTGGAGGCAGCTGTGGAAACCCTTGATCGCAGCAGTGTTTTATTGACAATGTCCGTATGGCTAGCTGGATTGTATGAATCAACATATTCATTGAAATACAACTTCAAAGGAACGTGAACGCGATTTGAAATGCATTATGCGGCATTTACATCATAAAGGATCCTCTATGAGAATGTTTTGTACCCCAATAGTCTACATCATACCATCATATGGTATACAGTACACACCTAAACTATACAATAAAACAAATGGTGTCTGAGATACCATCAGCATAATAGTAGTGTGTAAATTTATTGTTTTTGCTGATTGCGTCAAGGTCAACATATACAAACACATTACATAAGATGTATAAATAACAGTATGGTGTAGCTGACAGCATAACTTTTTGAAAAATACAATGGTGTAGTGCACAGTGTACCATTACCGACACTACACTACTTGCATATACTATCTTAAAATACCATTAAGAGCACTGTGGTGTCTGACACCATATAATAGATTGTATCAGAGATACCCAGGGTAGACTAATCTTTCACACGGTGGTCGTTTAATACGTACAGGCCGCATTATTCTGGTTGGCGTCCAGTCTATCTTGCCTTAAATCATAATTTAAATTGTATTGTACTACATATATGTATACTTCTATTCGTGCACTTTACAATAAAACACTGGATCACATTGGAACGACAGTGGTCCACATTAAGACGCCAATTCTTATTTGCACTAGAGCCGGGCTTCTGGTTTTTAATACGCTGCTAGCGATTTATTTTACAATGAAAATCACCCGAACCTGGAACTTATGCCAAGAACAGCTGTGAAAATATGTGAAAAAATTTGAGTAAGCCGTGTAAAAAATGTTTTTGTGACACTGTGATTTTTTAAAAACTGCTGTGCATTTATTAATATTATTTGGCAGCAAGTGGTTCAGTTTAGGGACACTTACTATATTTTTGTATATGCACTCTGCAAGTTAAAATCCAGAAAAATGAAACATTGTTTCAAAATTAAATTATAAGCTAATACTGCATATTTTTTATTGGCTAACAATAAATCTTTACTTTTCAATTTTGTCTAAACGAACAATACAGTTTTTGCACGTTTTTATGATCTTTTTAATTATTCCTCATCATATTTAAACTGGATAAATATCGAGTGATATACCGTTACGTATCCGAATCTGAAAGGAATTTGTACAGAGAGGATGGTGAGTGAGTACCTATCAGGCCAATACATTGGCTGCACATTACGGGAACATTCAGTGTCAAAAATTTTTCAGAACACGGAATTTAGGTTGTATGTGCTGTGTATGCATAGAACAATATAATTGCTAGTTGTTGGATTTTTCAGATAGAATAAGCAATTAAATATCCAACAATCACAGCACGTCAAACTGAATTCATGTCTGAACTAAATTCATTCCATCACCAAATTTTAACGTTGTCATGTCTCAATTTCAGAAAATTTTAAACCCACAAAAATTAGGTGGGAGCCTCCCGTTTCCTCTCCCAATTTACGTCTATAATAATAATCAACAATTAATTCCATCAATATATATGTATTGTAATTTTATTCACACATAATCATCAATTGAGGTTAAGATTATAGGCTAAGTTTCAATGTTTTGGGGACACTAAGCTAAATGCACTATTGTGAAATCTTTGGTGGTGTTGAGTCGTTGAATTGGTCCGAGTCACAACAAGTCAGAGACGACATGGCCCGTAAGACCCTTTTTCTGTATTGGTTTTTCCGATATAAAACGACTGTTGATTTCCGGTTTGATAGTACCGATCTTGCTCAGTATGCAATAACGACAGTTGGAGATATTGCTTTGGTTTGGTGAAATTAGTCGTTTGTTTTAGTTTGATAAATTTACAGGATCAGTAAACTGGCATTATTTTCGACTTAGCCTGACATTAAGTAATAAATTTACGACCCATGTTGTATTTTTGGAGGTCGTACTGGGGGAGAGGAAGCAGTAGTTCACTAAAGAACTACATATAAAAAAGCGCCACGGACTAAAACATTTAAACAATCTTAAATACTTGCACAGCCGGGTAACCAGTAGACGCAAAAGAGCCCATTACTAGATGAAAAAGGGCGTTTTACAATAATCCACATACAAAAAATTAAACATTAATTTACCATACAGGTGCCGTACCAACTTACTTGTATAAGTTCATTATGTAATTAAACTATTACATGTAAAGGTTACATACAGTCTATAACTAGTCTCCTGAAATGTAAAACAGTAACACACCAGACTTTGTGAAACTTATATATTTCAGTTTTTAGCTCACTACAGCCCTTATTTGGCTTCGTGTCCTTTACTGTACCTGATTTTTCTACTAGCGCAGGACTCTCTCCCAACGCCTACGCGAGCTATCGCACATAACACGTTCACTATTTTACCATCTATCGGAGCTCGCTCTTTCAAGTACATTCAATTTATGCGTGACACCACTTTAGGTGCGTACACCTGGGTTCTTTTGTGAAATCATTTCACACACGGAAAAGCAATGAACGCGAACAAATCAATATTTTCTCTTATTACGCGTACACGATTTGCGACACAGCAACGCGTAGGCGCTGTTCGCGGTCAGTATTTTACGATTTAGTATCGCATTTTTCTGACCGCGTACAAGTTAAAATGCTGTTACCAATCGCGTTTTTCTCGTATGCTATAACACACAAATAACCGCGAACATTGTTGTCTGATTCAGAATGTCATTTGATGAATGCGGGCAAACGTGCGAAATGAATCAATATGCGCGAACGCAAGTTCTATTCGCACAACGCAGAGCCATGTTGGCGTTCACAAAAATGCTAATACCAATGCAAACGTGTGAACGCCCAATTAGATGTTTTGACTACAGCACATCCTTTGTGTACGCAACTAAAGTGGGCTCACACATTATATTTTCTTTTCCTGAAACTGTACTCGTTCAATTGGTTTCACTTCACAGAGCTCCGGCGAAGAGCAACTGACACCTAGCAAAAAGATACAATGCCAATTGATCAACTGAGTGCTGCTGGGGTGAAACCTTGATAAAGGACTTAAAGTGTGCTGAGAGCTCTAAAGAAACATAACTGACATATAAAAACGACTTAATAGTCAAACATAAAACTGATGAGAGAGTTGCGATATTGACAGAACAAGTGATTGATATTGACACAGCGATAACTACACCATCATATCAAACTGACTTAAGCGTTTATCATGGTAACTTTGGAGCAGACTTTCAACAGCGGTATGAACTGTTGTAACTCATCTCAATCGCAAAGAATCGGACTGAAGCAATAAAACTTAAAATACTACCGTCCTACTTGCAAAGCACAGCGCTAAAATGCTACATAGCTCACGGAGCCAACCAAACGGAGCTGTCAATTCCTAATAAAAGGCATTTCAAGCATTACCGGCAACAGAAGGTTAAAAATTTAAACGTAATGCGCTAATACGCATGTAATGAACTTCCGTCGGAGACTGTTACATTCTTGGCCACGCTATTACAGTCTTAGCTCTAGAGATTATTTTGCGCTCGACTTCTTCATAGAAAGTATAAAACAGTTTAAAACATTCCTGCTTTCAAAGAAACCTAAGTCAGTTGAGGAAGCGATAGAACTATTATATCTATTAGAACTGTTATATCATCTGTGAAATACAATAACCCGATGCCTGGCTAGAGTCGTATCGATTAATTATTGCAAAAGCGGTTCCTATATTAACAGGTAAATAAAATGCCCGATGCCATGCTTTGACTAGTAATCAATTAATTATTCAAAAGCGGTTCCAATATTATCTGTGAAATATAATGCCCGATTCGTGGGTAGAGTTGTAATTAATTTTATCATTTGCAAAACGTTTACTGTAAACTATAATCTATTATACCGCGATTTCTTTTAAATTTAATATGCAGGCCATTTGCTAATTACAGTAAGCCCACATATGTATTTCAAATCTAGATATAGCTATATTTTTAATATCAAAAATGCACAATTAAATTGATCATTGTCTGGTGCATCAAAGCACATGCCATATATCTGCAGCTACCCAATCCTAAATTAAAGGCCTTCATCATTACAAAAAAAATGAAAAAAAAATTGTGGACATGAAATATTTTCGCAAGAACGCCAAGTATAAAACCAACGTAAATTACGTTAAAAAGTACATAATCTGTGTATCGATAATGCTTCTTGTCTCAGGAAAAACATGGATTGTTCACTAATAAGCTCGCAGACATTGAATTTGTGTTTATTTGAGAAAGTGAGAATTTAGGGAGTTGGAATTTTAGAATTAAGCAAATGTTGCAATTTAGTAAAATTGGGAATCTGAGAAATTTAGGAAAATGCTAATATGCAAATTTTGGAAGTTTAGAAAATGTGGGAATTTATGGGTAACCTTGGAATTTCAATATTTGCAATTTAGGAATTTTTCATTTAAAGAAAAATTAGCATATGTGGAAACCTGGGAATTTGCGTTCTGGGGAAATGGTGGAATATAGTGAACTTTGCAATTTGGAAATTTTGTAATTCGTCAATTTGGGTATTTTGTAAGCTTGGGAATGTAGTAATTTAGGAAACATGAAAATCTTGGCCTTTTCAAGTTTAGGGATTGCGGAAACTTAGAAACTTTACTTTACAGGAATTTGAGTTAGCAGAAGATTTGAAAACATATAAAAATACAGAGTCTGGAAATTCACTGAAATATGAACTTATGGAATTTGTGAACGTGGCAAATTTGAGAGATAAAACACAAAGTTGGTCGGACTGGAATCAAAAATCGATAAACGAAGTAAAATATGAAATTTGGAGAGATTTCGTTAATTTGATAGAATCAAACAGCTGGTGATCGTTTGGAGAAATTTGATGTTTTGAATGTGGTGACGCCAGTACTTTACGAAATTATAACTCTATTAGAGTCCGAGGAACTGAAAATAGCTCAAAAAAGACTGTTTCTGCTAATATATTTGGAGAGACTAAATGTGTCCAGGATGAATCAGATGCCTAACATTGCATGAATATACAAAATATATACGTCATTTATGGTCGTAGCGTTACTCTTCTATGTGTAATGTAGAACTAATCCAGTACTAAAAGGCTACATAATGGATAAAGTGAGTTTCCGGGGCAGGCCTTAAAGGGGGTTTCGTTTTAAACCACACTAATCATGCAACTGTCGATGTTCAATAAAACGCAAATTATATTTCTTGCTAACGTAATTGTGCTACAAAATAGGCTTTTTATAATTAATCGCAGTAGATTTTAGAGCCCCTCCTTATTTTTGTGAAGCTAAAAATTAGCTTTTAGCTTATGTTTACAAGAATGTTCATATCCTCACGAACTTCTATTTTTATTGTAGAAAATGAGTGACGTTGCCGATCTATAACAAAAATTCATCCAGCCCTATTGAATTTTCAATAAGGAACAAATAGTGTGTTTTGTTTTTGCGATATTTAGTCATTCTTTTGTCACTTAAGCGACGATACTTTTGTTATCATTCTGAACAAAACTAGTTTAGGTCCGATTCAGGAGGGCCTTAAGAGCAAGGTCAGGTTGTTTTGGTGTCAAAAATACAATCATTTTTCTCTATAGATAGGACAGGGAGTGTAAATTCTTTGAATTTTTAGGAAGTCAAAAGTTTTTATCCATTTTCTGCATTTTCCGGAATTTGCGACAAACATATCCTGCTTTGCTTTATTTTTTGACATCATTACCCCATTTTTGGCAATTTTCGCGCTATTTTTGCCAAAATTTTCCGCGGGACTTCGGCTGAGTCTTGAGCCTAGGTAGAGTAAATTTGGCTTGATGGGGAGACTCCGCCCGTTTAAGCGAGTGTAACATTCTACCCCTCTATCGGCACCTACGATTTTAAGGTTTTTATGCTAACGTTTTCCGTTTTACCTTTGGAACTACATTCGGCTGTGTTCGCAACCCGAAGGAAAAATATCTGTGCTAGTTTCACTTTTGTGTGTTTTAAATAAAGGCATATCCTCAAAATGACAGGATGTCAAAACTATATACTCTATTTTTTATGAATTGCTTAACTTTTTAACAATCCTTCTTTTAAAATATTATGTGGACTGTGTGCATTTTTGATCAGTCAACGCTGACTATATAATTTGTCCTTGATAGTCCAAAAACACAGTATAGCATATCGGTCGTAGATGACTTAATGTATAAATGATGTTATGGGGCAAGTTTTGTCAGCTGTCCAACGCTGTAAATTTAAGTTTTGGCAACTGTCCCACGCTGTAAATTTAAATTTTGGCAGTTGTCCAGCGCGGGAAATTACAATTTATCAGCTGTGCAACGCTGTAACTTCAAATTTTGGCAACTGTCCAGCGCAGGAAATTCAAATTTTGGAAGCTATCCAACGCTGCAAACTTAAATTTTGACACAGCGCGAGAAATTCAAATTTTGGCAGTTGCCCAGCGCGGGAAATTCAAATTTTGGCAGTTGTGCAGCGCAGGAAATTCAAATTTTGGCAGATGTCCAGCGCGGGAAATTCAAATTTTGGCAGTTGTCCAGTGCGGGAAATTCAAATTTTGGCAGTTGTCCAGCGCAGGAAATTTAAATTGTGGCATTTATCCAACGCGGGAAATTCAAATTTTGGCAGTTGTCCAGCCCAGGAAATTCAAATTTTGGCAGTTATCCAACGCGTGAAATTCAAATTTTGGCAGTTGTCTAGCGCGGGAAATTTAAATTTTGCAGCAGCGCGGCAAATAAAAATTTTGGCAGCTGTACAACGCTGCAAATTTAAATTTTGCAGCTGCGCGGGAAATTCAAATTTCGGCAGTTATCCAGCGCGGCAAATTCAAATTTTGGCAATGGTCCAGCGCGATATATTTTAATTTTGGCAGTTGTCCAGCGCGGGAAATTTAATTTTAGCAGTCGTCCAATGCGCGAAACTTAAATTTCGGCAGCTGCCCTGCGCGGCAATGGCGCGCCGAGACTCATCTATTTGTCCAGTCAAGTCCGCCATGACGCCCAGCTTATCAAACGCAACTAGCTAAATAAATGCGGACAAAACAGATAGTCATCCGTGACTGTTGATTGTCTCAACAAGCGAAACTACACTGTTGAGACATAGCTAACGTCACGACGCGCACAAATTAACGAAAACGAGCCATAATTTATACATGGACCGAGGTCCAAGCGGGGTAGCCTGGTCTTCGGGAGAGACCTCTCATATTAGCATATATGCATTTTAAACGCAGCCTTTGACAATCCATATTTTCAAAAATACATTTCTCTTGAAAATATTTGGAAATGATTGTTATGCGCTTTTCAGGTATCAGGTTTCAATTCTACCTTTTTAAAAAATCTTCAGTCAGCTACTATATAATTTGAAACATATATTTCTCTATAAACAATTGGTTTCATTACTTTTCAAATATACTAAAAAGCCATTTTATCTATGTTCCCTTCCTTTTTAAACATTGGCTAATTCTGGAAAATCCGTTAACACTGTCACTAAGATATCTACCGAAATTATTGGTTGTCACCATGGCCTATGTTGTTCGCGCCACCATATGGACCAAAGTTCATGGTTTACCGCGAAATCAATCACGGAAGAACATAAGCATTGTCGAAGCAAAACTATATTTCGCGCAATATCAGCACCAACTCAGCGGACTAGAGAAAGGATAGAACCTAACTTTCGAACCAACTTTGTCATTACAGCAACCCATTGCTAGCCCATAAATGAATTTCTTAGCAATAAGCAGTCTTTGTGTCAATTGGTGAAACGCTGTTGTCTTCAAGACATGTTTGGGACCCTGATCTCTTCGGCGAAACTGTCATTTCTGGTACTTCACTGCGACGGCCAAAAGAAGAATGATCAACGGAACTGATCAATAATCCTGCCACAGGCAGGAACTAGACCGGAAAATATGTTTTCGGATTCAAAATACGTACCTCTGGACTTTTTAGAACCATTAAATAAGCCCAAATTTTTTCTACTCCAAAATAGCGATTTTGAATAGGGAAACGGCCGAATATTGATGGTGTGTTCTGTTTTATGAACGGTTGTAAACCGTTTTTCTTTCTGCGAAAATGTTTAAGTAATTTTTGAAAATTAATTTTGAAGTATTGAATATATTAATTTATAAAAGTATATGAAATACGTAGCTAGGTTAATATATATGGGGAGGCATATCTATACGTGGTTTATTAGGCTACCAAGGGTTTAATTTTCACAAAATTTGGCTTTAAAAATTTTATTTCACAAAATCTTTCATTACATAGGTCCCTAACTAACTTAAATTTCAAAAATTATATTTTAACTTAGCTAATTGGCATAATATTCGTTTGTTTCCTTAATTAGCTAACGTATGTTTAAGTTACAATTTTATCCTAGTTCAGTCTGGATTGTGACCTCCACGGATCGGCAGTGTTCGAATATTTACCGAGCTTGATATGTTATATTGTTTTGATTTATTTTTTTAAATATGATGACTTAGCTACCGAGTTGGCGTATACCTAGACGTAAATTCACGGTCGTGCCATAGCATTATTATAGTGGTGTTCGATGTCTTATATTAATAATTCAATAGTGGTTTTCATGCTTTTGGGCTAAAGATTACGTGCTGCCTACTAATTGGGCACACGTACACAGAATTGTGTTTTCTTGACCAGTTTAAAGGGTTAATGCTAAAGAATTGCGTTAAGGTATATATACATGCTGAAGCTCGTATGTTGTTCTCATGGGGTTTCGTGTGGGCTAAAGAATGGTGCTGCTTGATTTCCGGGCTGCACACATAAGTAGTTTAGCGAAATCTAATAGTTATTTTTAGTAATACTATTTTTCAAGCAAAAGCTAGCAACAAGAGTGGCAATAATTATATTAGGAGTGATAGTATATTAACAGCAGGGAATAACCGGAACCAGCAACCGGAACTGTCCATTTAAACCGGGACCGGAACCTGGTCGTCGAAACTTATATATAGTAAAACAGATGAAGGAAGAAATGAAGGTACATTTTATTTAAAATGTATTAAAATAACTTTTATATTAAACCTAATGTATTGCCATGGCATTATTTCCTTTCTGAAACTTTAAAGACCCTAAAGATGATAATAATGTTTATTTATAGATCAGTATGTCGCTTTTAGGACACCCAGAGCAAAAAATGTTTTCCACTATACACCCATACGTATACTGCGTCAAACAGAATGTGGTGCTTACAACGCATGGAGCGTAAAATAATCACTTTCGCTCTGTCTCCAGTCGCCTCCCTTTACTACATAAGCGTTTGTTACATGTTTTTCCATAGGAAACTTGAAATTATTGGTTTATATGGTTCTAAGTGAAAATAATAGAAGGCAATTTTCTGATCCGTGGGTTTGGGCAATGTAGCGTTGGGCCACTAGTGCCCGTCAGTTAGATGATAATAATAACTTTCTAATCACAATGCTAAATATGAGACAGTGACATAGCTCGCACAGTTTCAATAAATACAGTTCACTGCCGAGAATGCAATTTCAGGTGGCGTTGCAGATAACGTTATTTTACTTTAATGTAGACTGGTTTACAAAGTTTATAAGCGCAGTGGCTGGTGCTTGACGCAATTTATGTCAGTCAAGGTTACGTTATGTCTTCTACGTGATCCATAATCTGTTACCCAGTTAGATCGGCACAATTCGACCACACCTCGCAGACTTCTGAATGTGTAAAATACCTGCTACAAGCATCGACCTGGCTTCGTTTTGTTAACAAACTCCTGCAGGTTAAGATGAAAAATTCCCACTGAAATTATGTGCCCTCCCTACGTTTCACAGGGCCAATTGCTGAGTTAATCATTTCTTTTGCTTGGTTGTATTGTAACTTGATCATTGTATACATATATTACATATGTTTGGACCACCGATGCAGCAAAAATATGGAAAAGTTCAAACAAAATTTTTGAACCGGAATTCCGGTTCCGGTATGGTTTTTGCCCTAAGTCGGAAACGCAACCGGAACATGATTTTCGTCGGAATCGGAACCAGAACATGATTAACAGATATTAGTTAGTAATAATTCATAACTTCGGCCTAGTGTTGAGTATTCCAGGGCGAGTAGCAGGTGGCTTCAGTGGTTAGTAGTGCGACTTGTCGGGTCGGCAGCCAGCCGTGGTCGATTTGGCAAGGAGAGCTAGTTTTGAGTAGATCGAGCGAATAAGTTATATAGAATCGGATCACCACCTCAAGCTACCTTTTATCCCACATTGACTGATAGGCCAGCCCGCCGGGGGCTTATAACTTGAGCAAAAATCTACCTGAATGGTAGTCGACCCCGTGGTAACGTTGTAGTTAACGTAGTTCGTCAGCCGTTCCTATCAATCTTCGGTGACGAATCCTGTCCCTTTTTAGCATGCGATAGCCGTCATAACAATTCTCCATCCAACCCTTACTCCACTGGAAACAAAAAATATAACATACTGACCACGATGTTAAAAGTGTGGAAAAATAGAAATAAAATAACAGTGGTCAGTATTTTCGAAATTCAGAAATCAACCCCCCCAATCCAAATAAGCCAGAAGCCAAAGTAGAAGCTATTTATATATATCATAATATGAATTAATAGGCCTCATAACCAGCCTGTTTAAAATGTAAACTATTAAAATGCCACTTCAGAGAACACCACCCAGCGCAACAACCTGCAAAGAACCAACGACGAATGCAAAGAACATCGGCGATGGAGAGTCATAAAGTGGCATGACGCAAGAAACAACGACAAACTCAAATATAACAAGAGAACCTGAAGATATAATTCGAGAATTTAACCAAAGTACACCTTATTGAAAAAGAAAAGAACAACAAGAAGACAAAGGAAGTTTGCAAGAAACGTACACTGAGACGTTTCAAGAAGAAACAAGCATCGATAAACTATTTACAACAATGAAAGAACGGGAAAAAGAAACTCGAAAAGCGATGCAATTTCTGCAACAACAAAAAGAAAGACAGTTGCAATTTATAAAGAAGCATGCAACTTTGACTAAAGAACTTCAACAAATATGGCAAAGTACTGACGATGACGACGAAAGAGCGATAGTCCAACGAAATGATAAAATTTAACAACGACAATGTGATCAACGAGCACAAACGACAATACAAAACAAAGAATACTACGGCCCCTTAGGTACAGGTCAACCGTATATAACGCCGAGAACAACAAAGAATCGGAGCAAGTATAGTCAGATTGGGTAAAAAACTTTCACAAATATTGGTTTTGCACCAATTCATTTTGGGATCGTTGGAGGGCTGGGTAACATAGAAGCATAGCCACGCAGTGTGGCTACTAGGTACCATATAGTTCGCGTCTACATTGTGGTTCTGGACCAGCAAGCAATAAAAATTGCTGTTTTTAATTACCCAACGTTAAGGGCAAAAAAACAACAGCAGGGTAAAATAACAGCCGTCTGTTTGAACTCACCGAGCAACCAGTTGTGAAGCGATTGGAGTAAGTACGTATAGCGGATAGTAACAGCTGCACATATGTCCCAATTAATCATACAGCAATAGCATAATAGCTCCCCGTGACCGTTCACCGTAGGTTCATTTTCAGAAATCTCTCCTCGGATGTCCGCCGTTTCGGCATATATTTGCTTTAAATGATTCGAAATCACCTATCCATTAGGTTTGCAATTTTTTTATCGAAAAATGATTAGCGGGTCCAGTGATTGACCATCGGCGCTACAACAGGCTAGCACTGTTGTATTTTCACTTTTGGCACTCAGCACGTTACATTGCAAACCTTTTCCAAATCTGGAGCCACCGTGCGACGTTTCGATGGATGTGTCGGATAGCCGCTTTGTCGGTGTTGTATAGAGATTCTGGTCGGTTTTTGATTCTCTGATCCTACAGCTCACTCACGGGCTTATTTTGGCAATAAAACAAGTCTGGTTAAAAAACATCGGGATATAAAAATTCACGATGTTGTTTTTTACCATCGTCCATTACAAAGTTTTGGTGTAAAAACAGATCCGTAGAAAAATGAACGTCGATAACGGAACTAAGTTTGATTTATCATTGCATAGTGGGGTCCGTTAACGCTCAATGTACAAACGACCATAGCCTTTTATTCTCTTGGTAGTTTGTGGCACAAAAGTTAGTGAAGGTAACTTCAAAGTTTTTTTGCCCAGTTTGGAAGTATCTACACTCGCGTCAACTCCTACAGCTAACGACTGTGCTTTGGATGGTCTGGCTCACTGTGAACGAAGTTGAAAGATCGGGCAATATATAGCACTAAAGGTGGTAGGGCATAGTCTTCCGGCTGCAATCCAGTGGCAATTATTTTTTACCCAACTTGGTCAAGAATTTTTACCCAATCTGACTATATACCCGATAGTAATCACAATCGGTGTACAGCGGAGTACAGTCGAGATTCAATAAATACGAAACCAACAACAACCGAATACGAGCAATAAAAGCGAACAGGAACCCGGTGCATATCAAATTCGAACCAACGCAAACCAAACCCATTTCGGTGCAAACCAAGATGAAAACGGTGCAAGTTTGGAAACAATCGGTGTATATCAAACGCGTCGTAGTTGGGGGCGGCTACATCAAAATAACGGCAGTACTAGTGTAATTCTAAGGAGCTAGGCTCAGGTAATCCGTTACTCGTGCAGTTGTTAGCCACTGGGGCGACTGCATTAACTGGCAAGAGCTTTATTAGAGTATCTGCTAACCTAAATTTTAATCATTATCATCGAAGTTAACGCGTTACGCCGACCATCGGGGGCTGCCGACTAAAAATAAGAACTCGTATTAGCGCCAATTTAAGGAATTAGTTTCAGGTACTCGGTTACTCGTGCAATTGTCAGCCATCGAGGGCAGTTGCATCAACCGCACAGGAGGAATAATAGCGTTAATATAACCTAAACCTCAACGGTAATATATATATAAATAATAATAAGAAAGAGCTATTGGCATAGAGCATTGACTCGCTTAGATCAAATAAAAAATTAGAATCAAACATTACCGGTGAAATTAGAGGTGTGAATTTGCCTGGTGGTACTAAAAGAAGTGTGCCTTATTGTGATTTCGACGTATTTCAAATAAACATATTTATTGCCGGCTATCGTGGTTAACTAGCTAAAGGTAGAGTGAGTAGAGCTAGTCGCGCGCAACATCCAGTCATCTCGCATCGATCAAAAGAACAAGCACACGCCAAAAGAAAACGGACCACTTTGTTCTCCAGCGGCATACTACTGTCCACTCTTCGAACGCTACAATCTTCGATGACGAATCTCGTCCCATTTTAGTATTCTGTAGCCGTCATAAAAATTCTCATTTAACCCCTAATTCCATTCCAACGTAAAAATATAACAATAACCACGCCGGCACGCCATGTCCCACCGAAGGCTGGCAGTGGTATCGGTCATATAAGTAGAAAATTTGGACGGTGTTGGAAGGTTTCAAAAGGTACCGCCCCAACACTTCCGTCGTCATTCACCTATAGCTAAACCCAAATCAAAAACTGCTGGTAGTCGCGGTACATTTTAATGGTTCAAAACCCAACAAACCCATCAATTTTTTGGCGTTGCAGCCGACACTCAGTTCTCCGCTGTTTGTTCATGCCGTAGCTGGGAATAGCGCACTGTAACATAATTTGCTTAAATACCGCCTTGCGTTAAATATTTGTATTTCTTAAAATAGGTTCTTTTAAAATTTCAAATCAAATATCAAATTAATTAGGGTAAGGTAGGCGCATTAGGGTGGAGGATGATGGTCGTATATCTTATCCCAAGTTTCATCTTTCTCCAACTACATCTTTCACATACGTACTTTTATCTTTTCTTTTGTACTTAAACTTACTATTAATAAATTGTTTTGTTAGATATATTATTACTTTTATTGTAATAAATAAATTTTATTAGCTAGGGTAACTTGTTTTCGGCATCTATGTTGTGTATTTGCGCACTCCCTGTCACGCTGCTGCACGTTCCGTCCAACGCGTTTCTGTTAACAATGCATAACTATTCTAATTTATCCACATTTCTTTTCTTTATTCAGTTTGCGTACAGTTTTAGCCTGTTTGAGGTTAGGAGTCACGCTGCAACGCTATATTTCAAATACCAAAATTTAAAATTTCTTAGCGTTAAAGTCTGCGTTCAGCGCTTCGTTGTTGGTGCGTGCCGTAATGTGGCATGGGGTAGTGTACTGCAACGCAATAGTCTAAAAACTGATTTCAAACAAAATATCCGCTTATTAGACCAGGGTAGGCAGCTTGGACTGGGAGTTTGTTAGCCCTTGATTTTCCTCTTCGTTTATATATCTTTTCGTTTTTCTTCTTAAATTTATTTATATATTGTTATTAGTTTCATTTTAATAAATAAATTTACGCAGCTAGATTTTGCCTGTCATCATGTTTTGTCACGTTTTTCTCTCACATTTTTTGTGAGGCTCCCCACACGCTTCCAATCCCCGTCTGCCACATAATTTTTCGACTGCAATTCGTTTTTGCTTTTGGTTTTTATTCAGTTCTTGTCTAGTTTTCGACTGAATTAGCGGTTTTCTACGAAAAATTGTTGTATCTGCCAGTTTAGTGCTTTCCGAGTTGAAACGTAGTTGGAGTGTAATTGGTGTTGTGAGTGACCGCGTACGTTTACCACAACGGTATTTTGCCGGATCCTAAGCAAACTCAATTGATTGGCTAGCTTTTCAGACTCCGTTCTGGCTATCCCACTGAAAATAGCTGCGAAATTTATTGTTTTTATCAAACTCAAGTTCAGTAAACGAATAGTTGTACGCATTTGCGGGTACGGCCAAGACGGTCGTCTTTATCAGTTTTCAAGCGTCCAAGAACATTTATAATGTCGGTTTTGCGGCAGAATAACGGTCAGCCATCGGTTTGTTAATAAAATTTTCACAACATCATGGGGAATTTGTGGTAGATAAAACTTTCAATGAAATTAGATGCTTCCTTTATATGTGCGTTTTGATGGGGTGGCTAAGACGATAGCCTTTATGCGTCGTTCCAAGAACTTTAACTGTAGGTTTTGTAGCAGCTACGGCTAGTCAACGCTACAATTTACAAATTTTGTTTAGCAAACATGGCAATTCCTTCTAGGTAAAACCTCCAACGAAATTCTACGTTTTCCGTGTTTTCTGCGAAGTTGCTAACAAATATTGATTTCTGCGTTGATAACTCGGCTACCTTCTTGGTATTTCAAAGTTCCCCTACGGATTATTTTATGCGTAAATATTGTCAATTTTACAGTGGTATCACCACTGTTCATATTCTTTGTTGCATTGGTTTAACTGTCTCAATAATTTCACAAAAATTAATATCTATTCTGCTTTCGTATCAAAATAGCTATTGGGCCCGAAAGATTGGATTGATTCCCAATGTTAAAAGCCGATTTGTGCCAGTGGATTTAAGCCACCTAAATCTAGTGATACAGTATAGTAATTAATGTTTGCAATGCCACGAGGCAACGATAATTGGGCAAGAGCTTTATTTATTGTGACGAACGTCAGTGAAATTCCGTTTTGCCAAATGATTTACTGTGTGTTGAGCGTAACTGTATAACCGGGCTTTTGACACTTTTATTTGTTTTGGCATGAATACGAAACGAATGATCTGAAGAGTGGTGCTTTATATTGCGAATACTTGACACCTGTGCACGAATATTTTTTGTAATAAAACGGTATGCCATGAAAGCGACACCAATGACTTACTATCCCAGAGCGACTCTACCCTACCCTGCCACAGCGAGACGCGAGAAATAAAAAATATGACGACATTCAGTGAGTGAAAATTCGGGTTGAGTGGCACCTCGCATGGATGAGACGAGATTCCCCAAGAAATTAGGTGTCCAATGCCACCCGTACAAGGAGGGAGAAGGATGAAAAACAAAAAAAGGCAAATGGAAGGACACAAGTAGAAGAAGAAATGAAAGAAAAACGAGAGAAACTGGAAATAACATAGTGAAAATTTAAGATAATGACAGAAAGGACAAAGAGAGTGAGTGGAAAAAGAAAATTTTCAAAGAAGGGAACGGAAAAAGAGTATGGACAAGAAAAGTTGAATGGGTTATGTTTTGAGGTGAAGAATATAGTTAAGAAAAAATGAAGAAAAGTTTTGTAGAAATGATGGTTAAGAAAAGGATTAACGAAGGTTAGGAAACTAAAGAAGGGAGAGAAAATTTGAAAAGGAATAACTTTCGGGCTGTAAGGGAAGATTTTGGGAATGTGGAAAGTAAAAGAAAGGATAGTTAAAAAATGGGGATGAATTTATTATAATTAACAAGAATGAAAGTTGCTACCTATTTACTTAGCGAGCGAAGAAAGAAAATAGATGAAAATGAGTACGCTGCGTGGATATCTGACACAGACCTTAGTGAAAGGCGGGAGATGTTTAATATATATATAGCAGCTTTATTACTGCTGTGTAGTCGGACAGGGATAGCTCAGTCGGCAGATCGCCTGCTTGCGGATACAAAAGCAGGCGGCGGTGCGTTCGAATCCCCACCGCAGCCTATCATCTCGTCGTCTGCTTTTCGCATCCTTACTTCGTCAAACCTTTATAACTATGCGCAAATGAAATTGTTCTCGTAATGTGTAATACGTATATGCTGGGTCTCGGCTAGTTGTAACTTGCCGAAGTGTATAGCGAATTAAGACACTTCCGCTTTCAATCAATCAGTACGCACTGCCACATCAAAACAATAATAATACTTGTAAGGTTGAACTGTGGTAAATTAGCAGGGAGAGCTGTTGCCAGCGTATCCAACGGTAGAAGGTAGTAAGTCAGTTTTAGGCAAAGGTTTTCACATCCTTTCGTTGTCAAGCATCTATTGCTTGGGGCAACACAAAACAAGATTCATATAACAATGAGGTCGTAAGGGAGGGTTGGAGCCTACTGCCACCTTGCCGAACCTAGAATTGTGCTTGTTTCTGGCCAGGCACGGTTCAAGTGTTGTTAGCGCTGTGCTAGAATAATCCTGTAGGATTTCCGAGCTACTAAATATAGCGATAGTACCGATCGTTACTTTTTATGCATCCAGTGTTCTAGATGCTCAAACACGAAAATGGTCTTGTAAATACTAATTTTTCTAAACTTGCGATTGCTCAGTTTTTAAAGCTTCAATTCTTTTCATTGCTATAGGAAAGTACAACTCATGCTGTGGTTTACTAATAAGTTAAAATAACCGCCACGCTAGTTTTGGTGCTCTGTTGGGTTTTTAGTACATTTCAGAGACTTTGAATGGGGCTCAGGAAGCTAAAATTGCGACCTGAGAATGTACAAATGAACCAGTTTTTAGTCAGTTTCATTTGCAGACTTTCTGGTTAGTTAAACATTGGCGTATTCGCCGTGTTTCCTTTATACGGATAATTCAAACGCACAGGTGTCCAATTTGATTTGTTGGTTTTATTGCATTGCGAAGCCATTTAGTTTTTAAACGGAGCGATGTATGGAGTGGAATATTTTCGGGAGACACAGAAGAAAAATATGTTTGTTGTTTGCATCACGCACAGTTTAATTTTGGAAATTTTTTAGTATTCGCGGTTTCGGCGCGAAACAGCTCAACAATCAACGGCTATCTCCCAAAATTTCGAACCAACGCCAAAAGATTTTGGATTTTAACTCTTACTTGGCATAAAAATGCATAGGTGGCAGCAATTTTGCTATAAAATACCTCATATTTCTTTATATAAAATAAAATATTTTTTATTTGATTTTTTGGGCTCGTTGCCCAGGTCTGAATCTTAGGGAATTTGAAGAGCTGTATTTTTTGCGGCACAAATGGTTAAATTTTATCATGTTTTGTTTAATTGTATGTCGAAGAGTAAAATGGATGTATAATTGGTTTCGTAGCTAAATGCGCTGAATGCAACTGTATTTATTCGGTATGTATTCAGTGCTGTAAAAGCTCGAGGCCTATAAAGTGGAAAAATTGGGCTTGAAAGCACGTTTTTTTGTTAAAAGTTGTGATTAATATGTTTCAAATGTTGCTGTCTGTCTTTTGGTCATTCTATATGAAAATAAAATGGATCTTTGGTTTTGACATCTGCTGAAAATGGTCGTATTGCAGGCCTTAGTCTATTGTTTGTCACTCTGGACTTGTTTTTTTGACATGTTTTTCTCGGAATGTTAATGTTGGCTTTTGAGTATACTTACTGGATTTGCTGCGTTTGGTATTTGATCTCCATGGTATGATCTCGGAAATATAATCGATCAAGTGCTACGACCTTGTATATTTAAGACTGCCTCCTAAAAAGTGAACCACTAAAGTATACTTAGGATGTTTTATATTACTTTCGTCTAGACTCTCCACAGAGGCCAGTCCGGAAAGGATTTCGGCAGTTTCCCTATGTCATGTCCCCAGGTAAATTTTGACTTCTGCCAGGTCGGCTCCCAACAGCGCCCCGTATTTTGAAGTGACAAAAATTATTCGGCTTAACAAAAATCTGTCGTTTTTACAAAATTTCAAACCATTGCTTTTTTCCGATTATTGGCAATAAATTCGTGAGTAAAATAATGCGAGCATCGTCGAAATACTTATTTGTTTCAATAAAAATGTCATAGTTAGGGCGGACGTAAGCTTTTTCACCTCCGCAGAATAGGAGGTGACAGTTTCACTTTCGCGGAAGGCGAAATACATCTAATTTAGATTGGACTGTCTCTGCGAACTGAAGTTGCACCACTAGTAGGCACCAGCTTGAGGGCTAACGGGTGTATTTTCTTATCGTATTAGCTCTTCGTATTGTTTATTTTTATGTTGAATTTGTCAAAATCAACTAAGCCTGTTTTATACTCTGGACTTTCTTATTACATTATTTTGTTGATTTTGGCAGCGTGTAATAAGTGAATGCATAATGACTACTCCAACTGCTACTGCTGTGTCTGGAACTGTTCCGTCAACTGTTGTGAACCCTTCGACTTTATTGCCACTAGAATTGGTCGACAAATGTATTGGTTCGCGGATTTGGATAATTATGAAAAATGATAAAGAAATTGTGGGAACCTTATTAGGTGAGTTACTAAATAGTGACGCTTTTCATTAATGAAATTCCGACGATTGGTGCTAGCCAAACTATGAATATAATAAGAACCATGATTTACAAGGCGCCCGTTTTCATATAAAGATGAATGAAATAGCGTCATGGATTGACAAAGAGGAAACAATTTTTTTTTATTTTTCTTAAACATTCAGTGGACAGTCCATGGAAACGCAACCCTTAACAATGAGTTCCACTGTTTCGCCATCATGAATTTGCAGTACGATGTATATGTATTTAAGATTCTGTCTTAGGTCGCTTCATTTTAGATTAATTTTCCTGCGCCCCAGTACTTCGCCCCCCCGTCAGCACCCGGTCACCGGTGTCAGAAACATTTTGCTGTGTAGCTGTGCTCGCAGATGTCTGGCTCAAACTGGAATATTTGTACGTGTGGAACAAAGGGATTGTATTTCGAAGTTAAAATTTTTTGTTTGAACATTCCTTTTGAATCCATGCTCGATTTTTTAAAATGAGAGCCTGATTTGTGGACATTCCATCAGCAGTAAATTTAAAACTGATAACAGGCCGTATCTTGTGGCTACAAATTGTGGTTTGGTGACCTATAGGATATGTATTGTAATTTTCACTGCCTATCCTGGACATCACGCCCAACCATATATGCATTGCTAATAGAGTACGGATTGTGTAGAAATACTTAAATCGGAACTAATCATAACATAAACAGTTTGTGAGTTTTTCTTTGCTGTAAGCTTGGCTAACATAAACTGCCTCAACACCGGTTAGTGGTATTAAAAATTTTGCAAATCAATATTCACAATAGGGTAAAGTACCATATCTACAGCATAGCCAGAAATTGTTTTCCTAATAATAAGCTGTGTTTATTTATACTTACCGAGGAAGCAGTGTCACAATTTGCCTCATTTATAGTATTCAGGTAGAAAATTATAGCCTACACTTAGTTATTTCAGTTCAGTTTTTTTGACATGTTGATCGATAAATATATATAATTAGCTTCCTCAGAACCTGAGACACAATATCATGGCCATATATTAAGTTCAATGTAAAATTTGTTTTCAACTTACATTTAAGTCCCCACTATTATATCTTCATTTGTTTTACTACATAACTTTCTTAGATCACTTGTAGGATTCGATTTAAATTGCCAGTATATACTGATTACTCGTTCCGGTTCTGAATGTTACTTGATATACGTATTATAAATGATTCAGAAATAATACGTATGTGTAACTAAATTATATTGAGCCGCGTTAACTATTATTTGAATTAGCTTTGTCACATCTGTCAAACTGCAATGTTGTTTTCGCTTTTTGTCAAATTGCACAATAACTGCAAAAATGCCTGTGTAAGACGTTTTTCACATAGCCGACCGCTGAAATGAAATTAAAATGCGGCAAAGATGATTGTGTAGACTATATTTGATAATATTTACATTTCACACAAATCCATGTTTAATATATAGTTAGTTGTATTGCAGGGTTTGACGATTTTGTCAACATGGTACTAGAAGACGTTATCGAGTACGAAAATACACCTGAAGGCAAACGGATAACCAGATTAGATCAAATTTTGTTGAACGGCAATCATGTGACAATGCTTGTGCCTGGTGGCGAAGGCCCAGAGGTTTAGAATAGAAACTCGCAGTTTTTATGCAAAATTCGTGTATGCGGTACAAGTGGGACGGACGTGGTCTGGCCAACGCTATAGAAATGATCGTACCAAAATGTCGGCATGCATCGCTTCTGTGACGTGTCATAGTACCGAGTGTGAATGATGTGTCAAATACTGTTACTACTGGGTCTGCTACGATCAGATGCCAATCGTGCATTGCGATTCGTACATAGTCTTGTTAAAGTTGTTGATTTGGACTAAAAGAATTATTGGTGCGCTGCTGTCTTAAAAACCGCGTCTCTGGTTTTGTGTCTCGGTCATTAACCTTTTTTATGCTTTTATTTGTTAATGTAGTAGACTTAAGTGACTTAATAACAATGATTGTTTCTTAATGCTCAAATCATGTCCGCAATTTCCAGTTTTCAGTTAAAATTGAAACGTACATCCGTTTTTTGGGGCTTTTTAGCCAGCACGTTAAGAATATAAAATTTTACGTTACTATATAAAAAAGTCACAATAAAGCTTAAAACACAAAAATATTAAAATCGCTTACTTATAACGCGCGGTACGACCCGTTAAACATTCGATAAATATCGGCAGCGATTGTAAAATTTTTCAATGGTCCGCCCATTATAATGTATAATTTGTGATGCAAAACGTACAAACATTTTAAATTAAAAATAATTGACGTCACTATATACTAATGTAGCAGCGTTGTTATGTAATAGAAAGAAAAATGATCTATCGTTATGCGCAGTGATGGTGCACGAGTTTAAAATTTTTTTGTCCTGTTATCCCATTTTGTCCCTAAATTGCCGAGTCTACTATATTATTTTCAGTGTCTTACGTATCTTGCCGACATTTCTGGCGGCTTTTTGATTATTTTTCTACCTGAATACGTTTCCTGTGTTAGCTGGCACCAGTTCACATTTAACAGTTATGCACTTATGCTTACAATATGCAAAAGAGTATGGAATACAACCCTTGAATATTGAATTCTGTTGAATTGTAGTAAATATTGAGTGAAATGAATTGTAGGATTTTGGAAGGGTTATGATGAATTTCGAAATCGAACACGTCTTTAAAAATATATACGTATGCTTTAACGGATCTCCGCTCAAACACGCAATATGTGTATGGCGTATGCTGAATATTTAGTAACATTATGCTATTTTTAAGTACTCTAAATATGTATCTTGCAGTCCTTAAGCTTCGCTAAATATTAAGGCCGAATCTATGTTACTTATTTAGTATAACTATGCTAACTATTCAGCACCAGTCGTAGTGAAATTACATTTTTTGAGCGGAGCTTGGGCTGTGGCATTACAAATGTACTCAATTTTATGTGCTTTTAACTACATAAGGACTTTATCATTGGTAAAAATATTATATTTGAATTCTTCGACCCAAAAAACCCTATAGTGGTTTGATCGAAACGATTCTATTTCAATAAATAACACAAATAGGTATTGCAAAATTCTCTATTTTAGCTGCATAAGCTTAACTAATTAGCTAATTACTAATTAACCACTCAAAATTTTTTAATCCCAAATATCAGGTGCACACTCTTACATGATAGGCTTTCAAACAAAAAAAGTTTTTTAAAATCGGTTCAGTGGTTCTTGAGATCCATGAAAGACGAACGGACATCGACTTTTTTGCTCCCAGACAGAAAATAAAAACGCTTCGCCAAGCTTCGCTCAATAATTATGCTAAATCAGGACCTAAAATGTTTAGCATAAATTAAGCTTAAAACTTAAAATTTAAACATATTACTAATACTGAGTAGGTTTTTAGTATTGATTTTGCTGCTTACATTATTTAGCATAATTATACTTCAACGTCAGCATTAATAAAGCTTAATATTAAGCAAAATATTTTGCTAAAGTTTGCAATAAAACCATAATTATGTTACAAATTAAGCACAAGTGTGCAAGCTCCGCCGGGACCGGGGCTAGCAAAAAAAGCACTGTGTTTTTCTATTTTCTATGAAAAAGTAAATTTAGGGGCTATGCCCGTTTATAAATACTAAATTTACCAGGTGTGATGTCTTTCTATAATGAATACATTAAAGGAAAAAGCTACTGTTTCTGAATAATTTCGCAATAACTATTATAAAAAAATTCAAACAGCTAGCTAGTTATTTGGCTGTTATGCGGAAGTGTTGTAACTATGTTGTGCGCAATGTTTTTATACGATGGCTTTATAAAACGTTTCTGGCGTGTAGGTTCATTTGGTTGCTACTCTTCTAAGCGATCGAACGCACGCTAAACGTAACTTGAAGGTCATAAGAGTGCTATAACGGCGCTGCTGATGGTTTTCAGGATTTTTGGAACGGGTTTTCAGCATTTTCTATAACATTTGACAAGACGTCATGATACTAAGACTCAGAAATAGGGCCTTAGCCCCAGAATATTTTATACTATATATATACGACATTAATTTGCACTGTCCTATCTAGTAGCAAGCATTATATCTTCAGCTAAAGCTCTAGATTGTTTATCTGTTTTACTAATTTGGTACCAAAATATTTTTTCTGAAACAGTAGCCGTGCCCCCGGTACCTAAATTTTACCTTTACCGGGGCCGAGGCTGCGATGTTGCCCCGGGCACGGAGATAAGCTTCGGTACATCTCTAGTCTTAACAATGTTATTTGTTTCACAAAATATACCTATATTATATGCTATCATTCCTTAATAGGTCTTCTTCTGAACGATCATTTATATCGAAATTATGTGATATTTTGTTCAAGTAAATGAATATAAAGCTAGTCATGCCGTTATGATAAGTCTTTCGACGAAACCTCACTAATCACCTTAATTGTGTCGCGTATGGGACAGGTACAAATGTATGCTGTCTACTGATGTGTTTTGTATAGTTAGTAATTAGCAGCTTAAGATTTCACAAATTCATGACATAAAATAGTAATAAACTGTGCGTTGTGTGACTATTTTAACGTTCCTTGCGGGTACGTAATATATAACATTGTAATTTTTGAACACTGATATAATTGTTATGCAGCTGTTGCAACTATCATTCGTACTTTTAAATATATACTAATGTGGAATTTGTGATCGTACAGCAGTCAACAGTCTTCGTCATGCTACGGCTTCCGGGACTATAATTATTCTGGATTACATATTATATAATTGCGAAATTGTGTTTCTTCGAATATATTATGACTAGCAATATGAGCTTTTTTAAAGATTGGGAGTTCAAAATTTCAACTGTATGATTACTACATACATCACTATATTTGTCAAAGTCTTGCAAAATATAAATTTGTGACGTCAATTCATTTTGAGGGGTAGCTAACAATAATTCGTAGTTTGTATGAATGCCGTAAAATACACTCTATATTCACTTGCACCACGGGCTGTTAGCCAAATTCGTTGTGCACTGCTTAAGGCAAACATTTGGATGAAATGCCGATCCAAATTATATATTCCCAACTAAAACATGTGAATCTGGAGCACTAAATTCCCTAAAATAACGTAATTTTTGTGGGTAGCAAATTCATAGATTTTATAAAAAATAATATGTTATAACATATTATTTCATAGCGTAGATATATAGTCCCCTAGTTGTATGTATATAGTTATTATTACTGTTAGGTGCAAGTTAACGTGTTACGTCGGCGGTCCAAATTTTCATTTTTTAAATTATCGTTTCTGCTTTTATTACGTAATCAGGCATCAGATCTCGTATTTTTCCGATTTTGGTTTCTTTTTCAAACAGTTATATGTTTTTTGTTAATTCGACGACCAGGGTGGTTAGTATTTTTAAATTGTGGGTGTTGAGATGACATATTCAGTTTATATACTATAAAGTGGGTCAAGCCCCGATTGCGCAGCCAGCGGCATCGCTGCGAGCAAGCAACGTTTATAGTCACAAATACGTTTCATCAAACTCGTCATTTTTACAGTCTCGAAAACCGTCGTGGCAGATTTAAAAACATTTACAGCATTAGATAGAAGCCCACAAAAAAATCATGCAAATATCAATGGGAGTATAATGCCAAAATGGGTATATTGGTTACAGATACAGTCAAACAGATCACTTCATTGTTTTCAGCATCCTCGAAAACCTTAATAGCCACAAATGCGCAAATTATAACATTATGTTGAAAATCACTCATGAAATCATGTATGTCTCAAGTGAGGTGTCATGGGACACCGCGCTATTCCAAAAATCTACATTGGTCACAGATATGTTCAGCTCACATTGTTTTCTGCATCCTCGAAAACTTTTACACGTTTACAACTATATTGCCACTTGTTAAATTTTACTGTATTGCCACCTAATTTGTAACACTATATACATCTTTGCGTTTTTGGCTAACTGGTTCGTGTTTAATCAAACGTGGATCATAGCTTTCAAGCGATATTCATTGGTTAGGCCATTGGAATATGGTGTAATTAGAATGTCACAATGTCTCGGCCCATGTTCCCATAGTCTCGTTTATATATGGTTAAAAACAACATAGTGCTGTGGATTCGGACTATTTCTGTTCCGAGGTAGGCTTTGTTTAAAATTAAGGGTGCACCTTAAGCGTAAATTAGTATAATTATCGGGAACGACGTGGCACGTGTTCCACTTATAGGTTGGGCCCTTTTGAAGCTTTCTTTGTCCCTTATATTAATACAGGTAATCCAGTTGCGTAGTAGTATTTTGTTGAATGATTATGTATATATGAAACAAAGACTGGTTACGCATAGCGCTATGTTAGAACTTGCTGTTGTTTCGTTTAATGCCAATTTGGAGAAGTAAAACTGTAATGCAGGAATCACATTATGATGCGTGCACCCAGTGGCCACTTTAAGTATATTATTGAAACCACTACTGGACGACTATATATACAGCTAATGTGCAGTTGTTGCCCCAGATCTACATTACAAATTGTAATGGTAGCGACTATGTTAATATTTATACGTGCAGTGGCAGAGACCATATCTACACTTCCAGCGCAATAACTATAAACTAGATAGTTCGTGTTGTAGATACCAAAAATATATTTCGTATATAATTATATTGTACATACAAATGCATGTTCCATGTTGATATAGCTGCTATGATTGCGCGTGGAACGTAGATATTGTCGTTACCATTACGCACACAATGTTGGCACAGTAAACTATCATACTTGTAATGTAGATATGGTCGCTACCATTGCATATAGTCGTTGACTGTGCACATTTTACGTGCAATGGTTGCAACCATATTAAAGTGGCCACGAGCTGCACGCATATTTATGCTATTCCTGCATAAATCGTATTTCCTGTGTGTGTTTTACTTTAGAGCGGTGTTCGTATTATGTTCATAAGTATAAATGATGGCATCAAAGTTTATTTATGGTGTTTTTAGTTGCACTCATTGGGCTGTTCACAATTGATGCGGTTGGTTTTTCTGCCATTTATATCAGCTGCCAGATCGTTTAATGAGTTAAAGAACTAACAAGTACTGAGTAGATATGTATACACCTGCGATATGCATTTTGTGATTTTTATTTAACTCATATGTGACTCATATTTAACCACAGTTTGGCAATATTCATGCCTACATGCAGTTTGTTCATTTACTTTGTATCAAAAAAGGAACGATTTATATATTCATTTTACCAAGAGTGCTTTAGGGGCTCTTGAATGCACTCATAATGCATAATAAGGCCCATGTCACCTTTAGGGGTGGGACGTTATAACTTTAGAAAAAAGAACAGCCTAGAGCGGCGGGTTCGGGGGGCGGCAGCCCCCCGACTTAGGCTTAGTACATGGTTCATGTAAGGACCTTAGCTTAGGCTAAGACTTATGCTTAGTATATCGAGAGCGGTATGGCATTGATTTCACTTCCGCCCTAAAGGTTACAGTGGTCCATAATAATAATGCCCTCATAATGCAATCTTCATTTTACTGAGTGCCCATTGTCCAATGAAAACCCCACAAGATTGTGGTCAGTAAACAAAATGGTTCTTTTCATTATCTTTTCCCCAGCCCGCATTTGCCCAAAATGTTTAGGTTTTGGAAATTTTGATATTTTTGTGATCCCCGAGACCCCCACTGATCATTTCGACCAAAAATTCAATTTTTAAAATTTAAGATTTGTTCGGGTACCAAGGGCCCGCCTTGGTAACCCAAAAATTTTTCATTACAAACTGGATTTTTAACCATTCTACGCGGCTTGACGAGCTGAGTGTAATGGGGTCCGGTAGAAGCATCCTAAGTTATGGTCAAAAAGTGTTCAATTGCTGAGCCTCTCAGCTTCCGATGTTTTTGGCCATAACTTTGGATCCAGTTCTTTGTCATCTGCACGATAAACAAATTTGTAGTAAATTTAGAATATGTATCTAATAATAGTATAACGACTAAGTTCGATCTCTAAAGGTGGCCTGGAGTAATATATATATGAAACATATTACGGTTTATCAAATGCTTTTTAAACATTGAAACAACATGTACAAATACCGCATTAAATAATCTATGGGACTGCTAGAATCACCCCATCACAAAAATTTCTAAATTTTAAAGATATAGTATAAATTTTTTTCTACGATTCGACTCTACGCATGGAGCGGTTCAGAAACTTCCGTTTTGCTCATACATGGCAATATTTTTTTCGATTTTTTCAGTTCCCAATAGTTGGCTCCTAGGTACCCAAAATTTTGGAAAAAATATTTCCTCGACAAATGCATGGTTTTATATGATTCCAGTGATGGTAAAGGTGAGCTGAGATCAAGATGGTAACCATAAAACAGAAATTTTAAGCCATAAACATATTTTCTGAAGCGCATCATCGAGCTCGATGGTAGATCCGATAGATTTACTTATTGGCAGCACTTTTTTGATTATTTTTAATAATTTTCAATTCGAATTCGCAGATCAAAATTTAGTTTACGGCTGTATGGCTCAGCCGTGGTTTATATTCTGTTCCGGGTGGTGCCGACCTATGCCTTGGCCACCATGTGAATATGTCTGGCAACACTTGTGCTGGGGTAAGCCGAAAAACTCACACAGTATGGAAATTAGTGCTGTATATTCAGTACTAATTTCTTTTAGAAAATATTTCCCAGATATTTTTGCATTGTTATAGCGAAGAAATTAACGTCCTATACAGAAATAATTAATTTCTCTGATTCAAAATGTTAAAGGTAATTCTCTACATTCCATACTAAATTTCCATATGAGATATTTCTATGAATATTCAATATATACCAAAAATTTCTTGAACATACACTATATACTAATTTCTTTGAACATTTTGTAGAGATCACATATGAATATCAATTCTAGCGAAACGTCAATTCGCTAGTTGGAATATGATCACAGTTTAATGACCGTTTTAAGCGAGTCAATGGTGTAGTGGTTAGCACGTCTGCTGCGCACACGGAAGGCCCGGTGCTCGATTCCCGGTGGATCCATTCTTTAGCTTGAGCGGAATTTAACAAAAATAGCTATAACATAGCTTATAGATTTACTAAATGGTAATATTAGGTCAACATCCGGTTCTTATGCATCATTCACAGTGAAGAAGTGCGTGCACGAATTGCACACCGTAAGCTATTGCAGCGCCTATGTTTTATGAAAACAACATTGCCATGACATTACGTTGTTATAACCATAGTGACATCAATAGCGCAAGCTAAGAATATTGCTGCTACAATATCATATATAATGCTATTGCACTCTCAATATCACAAGCTAAGCATTGCCGCCACAACGGAATTGTTTTGTATTGCACTGTCATACTCTAAGCTAGAAATATCACTGCTGAAATAATAATATTGCCTTTTATTGCTTTACATTAAAACCCCCCAGCTATTATGGTAATATTGTTTTCATAAAACATGGTAGCTGCAATTGTAATAACGGGACGCAGCTGCATGCCGCAACATCTTAACACCATGCCCATACGACCCCAGCTATCATAACCTCGAGGGTGGACTCAAAAACTCGCTATTTTGCTAATTTAGCGATTTTCTCTTGGTCAGACCCAAGAAGCTATGGAGCTTAGCTGGCCGCAGGTGTGCTTCACGAGGTGTGTTCGGACACCGCCCGTTTGGTTACGCACGTGTCTAATTTATGGTATGATTGCTGAGGTCCCCCAGGGAGGCTGACACTGACACCTGCGCACAGGTCATAGTGACATGCCAATATTCTTATTTCGATCTCACTTGGAAATTGTTTGGATCTCTAGGTTAATTGGTTGTGAGCACGATAGAAACCAAATAAACTGAGTTGTAATGCATGCTCAGTAAAAATTTGTCTCGGCTTTGGCCATTTAGGGCCGGAATTCGCTCACCAAAAAGATTTGACCAATATGGCTCCGACAGTTCCCGTATGGTTTATGGCCGGATTTGTGGCGCTAAAGGATCATTTTGTATTGTGATCCGGCAATCGATTGCTTGGTGACGCTAGGGTAATTAGATTGAATAAATTTTGTATCGGTTGGTGGTGATTGCTTCATGTGAGCGTGATAAGTTTGATAATTTTGGCGGGCCTTGTTCTCGCTTCTTTCCTTGTTTCCCTTTCTCTGTGAGTTAGTGCAGGAAACAAACGGCACACGTCGAGGCTTGACCTCTGCAGGCCTCGGCGCGGGGCGCTGGTCGACTTACCGGGCAAGACATTTAAACATATAACCGCTGCCGGAAAGCGTACGCTAGACAACCCCGTTTTGATTATCTTTTGTATTGAAGATGTGTACAGGTACGGTATGGTAACAAATGGTACAAAAAGAACACTACAGGGTAATTGTAGAAACTTTACATGATAAGGCAATCACAAGTAGTAGAATTGATGCGTCCCATTTGCCCTAAAGTGGAGGTGTCGCAATCACTGTAAAACTGGCCTGATGGGGCCTTCCTCGGTCCTTGAGGTTTAAAAGTAACTCGAGATGAAAACGAAGGACACGGAACTTAAAATCGCCATAGCAGTCAGGAACCATTGTTCGCTCTGAATGCAGCGGTGTGGGACGGACAAGGTACATGCCAAAATAACGGGCAATAACAGCAACAAAAGCAGTATGCATGGAAATAACAGTACGACACATCTTGTATGGTACAAATATTACAAAGTATCACTGATTATTCAATTCCTTAATTCGAGAATCGATTTGCGTAACATATCCTTTGCGGAACTTTGCTTTCATACTCGACCAGTATGAATTATAATTCCCTAATAAGATTCCAGGTTGCCGGGTGGCTATATAACTGATACGGTGGACGGGGTTGGGTACTCTCGGTTTCAGATACAAATAGTGAACAAGTGTTACGGTTAGTATCATGATGTGTTTGACAAATCGTATGTTTCCACTGTGTATTTGATGCATGAGTGCCTTGGGGCACAACATACATTTCGGGCCACAGAGTCTGCAATGGCGCAATCCTGCACATTAAAGAATATGTTTTTGCTGGCGAGTGAGTAGAATCTGCGGGAGCGTGAGCTTAAACCAATGTAGCAATCTAAACGGCGAGGATTGCACCATTCCATACTCCGTACCTTCCATTAAACATGAACTCTTTGCTGTAGAAACTGCTCATCCTGACATAGAGGGTCTGTGGGTAACTTCGCTCGTGACGATGAGTAGGTCCACCATTCTAAGTAACTTTGTACTGAACTCCATCGATGTTTGGATTCGGGCATTAATAGCTTAGATTGAGTTCGCTCTACGAGGGGCAAAATACGAGTAATTGAACAATTAATGACCACTGTCCAGAGCATAACTCCTATCCCGTCAACCTGATATTTCTAAGCGACTAATAAAAGATTGAACTTTTTACGGCGTTCAGCGCTATTCGATCGCTCACCACCGTATTCGATATTAGATGGGTTTCGATCCTACATGACCAAGTTCAAATTTCCGCGAAGTATATATGTGTCTTAACCACTCGACCATCCTGTTGGTTTTTGACTGTAAAGTGGTTATGTACATAATCGACATAATTACAAACAGGTAACCGGTTGTAAGGGAAGGATATCTTGGGGTTAGCGGGTCGGGCGATTTTGAGGGTTCGTCGGGATTGGCTGATTGCGGATGCCGATGGATCAGCCGTGGTCAATCCGATATTTCAGTCCCGCGATACTGGGATAAATCCTCGAGGATACTCTGGTATCTCGGGGACGTGTCGATCATCTGATATAACGCCTCACGGCGATGACTGATCCACCGAACCACAAACATGGGTACTTCTACCCTAACTTTCCCTTGAGCCGGTGCTTGGTAGGGCAGCGGCCATGGACGCACCCCTTTTTTGTTCGGGTGGAGGTCTTGGGGTGTTTTGCGCTTCTGGGGACGTTCTTAGCTAAGTAAAGTATCTTCGTTTCCACTTTATCTTTTCCATTGTCTGTGTACTAAACGAAACGGGCACAATTTAATATTGCTGTTCTGTATTTCGGATTTATAGACGAAGCCGCAACTGGGGGCTTGTACCACGGTACGCGAAGGGTTGAATAGCGACACTCTCGTGAACCTGTATCGTGGTGCGTTCATTTACTCGGAGCGACAAAGTTCACGCTCCTTGACAGTTCTGAGCTCTCGAAGCTCGGGTGAGAGGCGGGTGCATCTTCCCTTTTTATATCCTCCCGATTGGGCAGGATCTTGGATAAATTTTAGTCGGGGGCATGAGTTTGGGTTCGAGGTCGGGTTGGCCTACTTGATATTTTACTTAAAGGTCAGTTCAAGAGAAATTAGAAGATTTCTATCGTTTGAACAAGTGTTGGGTAAATAGGTCCTATTTGTTCCTAAGCTGACATTGTTATTATTATTGAATGGTCCGTCCTCATGGCTGTCGAGCCGAAGGACCGGACATACTAAAGACCGGGGCCATAGGGTTTCGGGGTGAGGCTGAAGTTTATCATTCTTGATCGATCCTATCTCTGATGTTAGCAATTTTGTTCATATTAGTCGTGGTTACCACCGCAGCGTGCAGTGCATAACCCAGGTAAGGTTAAGACTGAATCCGGGAGTGACCTAGTCTTATTAACAAAGAATTCCTAGGCCCAAAGGGGCGTGTTATTTTCTCATTGCGTTGCTTCCAATTTTTGCGCGGCTGGGAGCGTTCCCAGTCGATTGCCTAACCTATTCCTAAGGAAGTACGAACGTTCCTGTGACGACCATGTAATGAGTGACCAGTACTCAATCAGAGCCATGAGTCAGGTAAGCTTAAGATTTTACTGGGTGCTTATCTAAGCGTGGTAGTTGGAGAGGTTCAGTGGTCAACGACGGTTCTATTCAAACGACGTCACCACTTTATGGACTGCAGTTGTCTCCCGGCCAATATAGTCCATGCAACCTCAGTTGGTCGGAGAGACCATTATCCTCGAAATCGGTAACTTCGGTGGAATGAATATTTCGTGGGGAAATAACCTACAACGAGGATCATTGTCCTGAAGGTAGTTTACGTTTACCTTTCTGCATGCATTTTTGAATGGCCTGAGGATATACCCACGCTAATCCATATGGAATATGTTGATGGTCGTGAGTTGTTTTATGAGGCTGTGGAAACACGGGCTAGCGTTACGTTGATATTTTACAAGGTATTTATAGGCTTGGGGGCGAGTGATACGTTTGAGCAGGATTTCACATCATCAATGCTACTTTTCGTTAGCGTGAGAGAGCTCACGGGCTAGTCATCCAGCAAGGTGGAATGCCCAGGGGCATTCCTCGGTTTCCTCATAGTGGACCATATTGAGATAAAGTCGACTTCTATGCAACTCCTAATGGGACAAGTTATTTTTGTGCTGATATTACCTATCGATTTTCTGACGGACCGGAGCTAATGACCACGTGGTGAAGATAGGGTGTTCTCCTACCTAGAACGTAGGAGGGGCATTTCTCCAAGTATAATTGAGTCGGCCGGGAAGGCCTAGATTTACACTAAAAGTGGTACGTAAAATCAGCGATTTCGGTGCGAGGTTAGCATTGATGCATCTTGGGGAATAAGAGTGATTGTATAATCCTGGGTTGCTAATGTCTAGAGCAATGATGGGACTATAATTTGAGAGATATGGGCAGATGTCCGACTGTGTATGCCCTGACAAAAACGATCTAACAGCTTACATTTCTTACTCTAAAGGGGCGATTTGTACTAAGTTTGGGGGTGCTTTTCCGGACCGACGGTTTTATTTTGCTTAAATTAATGACTGCACAGGATAGTCCGTTTATGGGGCTATCCAAAAATTCTGGACGGGCATTCCTTCGACGGGTGGATGTTTAGCAACGGATGCTCAAAATTGGTCCAAAATGACATATAGTTATCAGGGGCAATTTTCTGCCAACCTTGAATCGCTCAATATTTACTGGCTTAGGGTTCCGGTCGATTTTGATGAGTTTTGGTGGTAGTGTAGCTCTAGAACTGTGGTAGCACTTAGGGAGGCATTTGTACAACCTTTGGATCGGGTGTTATTATGCTCTAAAAATGATTCAAAATAGCAGATTTTGGCTGAGGTACCTGTCGAATTTTTCGGGTAGAACTATTCTTGGACAGCATTTTGGGGCCGTATGGGCGTTTGCCCTACTCTTGCATCGATTGGATACGCCTTCTAAACAAGGTCCGAAGTAGAACTAGTTTTGATAGATTCCACTGAATACCTATGAATTTCGACGTATCCTGGCCTAGGAATGAAATGGCAAGTAGGGCCCGAAATTTGAACCCGATCTTTTCCTATTTTCCCCTTCTACGTCTCTGATCCCCAATCCCCAATTTTGGTGTTTTGCTGCTCGTGTGTCGTATGTAACTGCAATGCAGTGCGATTTCCACTGCACTGTACTTCCTCGAACGATGGTAATTTTAATATTTCCATCGCCCGTTCGGGATATAATTTGAGGGTGCAACTCTGTCATCGTGTGAGCAAAATACCTATGATGACAGAGAGAATGAATGAATGAATGGAGGGAGAGAAATCCGAATGCAAAAAGCTGGAATACACAAATCTGAAACTGAATCTGAACCCGAGACATATATATTACCTAACGGGTCACCATGCCGAAATAAAAAAATAAAAAACTCAGCGATCAAGTCGCTCTGAAAAAATTTGAGGGCTTTGCTCTCATCGAGTCTGAGGAAAATCTTTTCTCAGATCCGAGCTAGTTTTAAAGGGTGGGGCAGGTGCAAAAATTCATGTTTTACTACCAGGTTTGGTCTAAACCTGTTCCTGTCGTAATTTTGGTTGGGTTGAACCCTCGACCTCTTATTCTCTACTGATTATATCGATATAGATTCACAGCGGTTACTTGCCAATCAGTTAATAGACGAATCAGATCTATTTGCGCAATTTTGCTAGTAATGCCAGAGAGGGTCAGGTCAATCCGATGTAAACGTAATGTGGCGTATTCCCAGATCGGAAGAGACGCACGGGTTTACGCTGAACCGGCAGTTCTTATAAGTTTGAATAACCCTATTTAAATTTCACATCCAAAGGAAGTTTTCGATGTACAGTCTGACAAATTCTCGATATAACAAGCAAACCATATGAATTTTATCTGTATTTGGTATGATTGGGTGTACTGGTATCCGGTAAAAATAGGAATGCCCTTCAAGTGTGCAGCCTAATATCCAAATGCATCCATGGTCCGAAGAGGAAGGAGGGGCAGAATTGCTATAAAACTTAAAACAGCTCTGGCGGCTTTATTTTCGTAAGACACGTGTGTTGTTGGAATCGCGGGGTTTACGCTGACCCTGGGTGCATTTGGAGGTCGCGCTTGCTGATAAGTTCACAAATCTCCATAAAATGATGTATAAATAAAAGTTACTGTATGGTCCCGGTGTATTTTGAGGTAGGGGCATCGGCATTTGGCTATTCTCTGGTCGGTATTATTGTCAAGTAGTAAAATATAAATGAGTTGATCCAAAAATGTTGCTTTCAACCTAGAAATTCGAGATGGAGCTAAATATGCACATACAAAAATCGCAAGCATGAAACTGATTGCATAATTATATTGAATAATGATTATCATACAAAAAGAAAGCATCATAGAAGTAAGTAAGCATTTGATAAAAAGATCCCGTGCCGCAGCAACCAATGTGAATCCCGAAACAAGTTTTCAAGCTTAGCCAACCTTAGAAATTTGTGTTTCGACCTTTGCGGGAGGTCACATTTCGGCTCGTGTGCCAGGCTTTAATGCCCAAATTTTCTTAACTCGCCTATCAATAAATTTAGATTAACTGGCCTGGGCAGAGAGGGCCCGTGGGGGCCATGCCGTTTTTTGAAAGACGTGATTCGTTCGGCTCCGATCGCGGTCCGGGCACGCAATGTTCTACTAAGATAAATAAATTTTACACGTAATTCGACATCCCAATAATTCTCGCAGCTGGTATTCCAAGTAAAGTCCGTTCACTATTAAATTTATAACCGTAATCAACTCAAGGAAAATTCTCTGCACTCCCTAACTCTGATCAATAGGCTTGAAATTTGAATCCATAGCATCCAAAAATTTGTTTTATGGTCTACCTATGATCACGGGGAACCAGAGAGACTTCGACCAAAATTTTCCTACTTAAGGTTCGCACAGAACTTTGGACCGAACTTTTTATAATTCCAGGAAGAACAATTGGCGTAACTATTCTAGAACTAGGGGAGTGCTATACACCGGACGGAAAGTCAACGCACGGGGTTACCTATATGCTACTATCATACTCATCATTTTGTGAATAATGTTTGCAAGTTGTTGACCTATACACGTCTAACCTTGGGGAAAATAAACCCCATTACATTGTCCTAACTTCCCACACCCATACTTACACCGTAGATCCCAGCGGGCAGCACCAGCTCATACCCCATCACATGACACGGGACGTCATGTGGATTCCTCTCCATCCATCCTTCGATCGAAAATCCACACGAAAACCAGGAGACGTTGATAAAACAGACACTAGCTATGACCACGGAGCCGGTCAGTAGAGTCGATTGAACTCAGTGGTGTCGAAGTCAGACTGATTCGATGTCGTCGAGCGTCACGTCCGACCTCGAAATTTTTGTCTATACTTTAAGATAGCGGTTTTGTCGCTATCCAATCCTAGTCGATCTTTCGTCGCCCTTTATTTGGAATTTTGCTTCCGATCGCCAATCGGAAAATTCTGAAAGTTTTGGCGCCGCTTGTCTTCCGTACACTACAGTCCCGTTAAGGAGAGCGGCACAACAAAAGATCTACACCTGCAGATCTGGGGCAGAGGTTGGAATTTTCTAGAAATTTTTCCTTTTGTTTCCGATGCTTTAATCTTTTTATTTACGTCTGACAGCCGGACGTTATCAGAAACAAAACATCTCATCAGACGGAATACTAATTTTAATATCATACTTATTAAAATATTAACATGAACTAAGCATGAACCTTGACCCAATTTCGACAATGGAGATCCCATGAAAACCGTGCATTTACGTGCAGAAATTGCACTTTTATCTCTTGTCTGGCTTTATTAATTGTTTTGTCGCACTTGCTGCTTGACGTGCCGCCGACATCCATGCGTTCCCTATGGTTACCATATACCGACGTGCAAACATTGCACGTTTACATGTTCGTCTGGCAGCGATTTCCTTTGTCTTTTTGCGCATCCGATCAATACTCGCGGCACATACACAAATTCCCATGGCTGGACCCGTAGAATCTATATTCATGTCTGGAAAGTTGAATGGAATATTCAGTCGGAAGTTGCATTCCTAAGCATGAACCTCGACCCAATTTCGACAATGGAGATCCCATGAAAACCGTGCATTTACGTGCAGACATTGCACTTTTATCTCTTGTCTGGCTTTATTAATTTTTTGTCGCACTTGCCGCTTGACGTGCCGCCGACATCCATGCGTTTCCTATGGTTACCATATACCGACGTGCAAACATTGCACGTTTACATGTTCGTATGGCAGCGATTTCCTTTGTCTTTTTGCGCATCCGATCAATACTCGCAGCACATACACAAATTCCCATGGATGGACCCGTAGAATCTATATTCATGTCTGGAAAGTTGAATGGAATATTCAGTCGGAAGTCGCTTTTCTAACGCCGTCAGGGGGAACGTATCGCCGGACGGGTCCCTCCCGAGTGCCGGGGGTGGAGCACCTTTTGGGGAATCATCTGCCAGACGGACACCACCGCCCACCGCCTGGGACCCACCGAGGGCTCCAGACCTACCCCCTAGCCCTCTGTGTAGTTATATAACTGTATATTTCTAAATTCGTAAAACTTACGAATTTAGTCACAATTTGTTTTTATTTGACTGTATATAGATATATGTTATTTATATAGTTATATATGTCTGGGTCTATGTTTTTATTTTCGATACAACTATATACATATTTACTATTAGTAATTATTGCTATTATTAATATATTAATATTTTATTTAGTTAATTTTATTTAAACCTAAAGACAAAAGAGGAAGAGGAAAAAGACAGACAGAGAGGAAAGACAAAGAGAACGAGAAAGAAGGCAGACAGACAGGAAAGAGAAAAGAGAGCAAGAAAGAAACAGAAACACGACAACGCGTCACGGCAAAACAAAAGAAAGACCGACAAGTTCGATTACAGAGAGGCAAAAATAAAAAAAAAGAAAAAAATGGGGCGCGGGAAGGGTTGGGGGCAAGGGGTTCCCGGTGAAATTTCAATGGGCGGAGATTAAATTCGGTCCCAGAACGAAGAATGGGTTTGATTGATACCAAACACGAAGCGGTTAGGCTCATTGTCAAGGCCTGACCCACACGGATCGGTTTATATGTATAAGTATAGGGAGTTTTGGCAGGGTCTTCTAGCTTAGCGGGTGGGCAGAACAGTGCCTCAGTGCAGTTGCTGAACTCGCCATGAGAAGGCGATTCGAATGATGGGTGATACCCTTGTCCCACGGGTGGGAGTTACAACAACACTAAAATGGTGCGAATAGAGATAGTTTTGACGAAGCTAGGGGCGCTATTTGCGCCTGTCCCGCGATAACGGGAGGGCAGACCGAGACCCGTCGTGTATATTTGAGGTCGTCTCGACCAGGGGTGGTTTGCAGACTTTCGAATTAGGGATAAAATTGTCGAAATTTTACGCCCACTATTAGAGCCAGACACTTTTTGGGGTGTACTTTGGCGGGCTACTTCGGGTCAACGGAGGGTCGGATAAAGACTCAACGCATATTCGCCAAAAATAGGCGAGTCGAATTATGGGTCTCATTTAGGATCGGCATAAAAATAATACTATTTTGCAAAGTGGAAGAAAAGTAGATGTCAACTTCTACAGTATACAATGAGAAATGATAGACAGGAAGAAAGGGGGCGCGTTATAGTAATTGAACGGTTGGGCGGATAAAGACCCGCCAAGGCTCTTTGGAGTCCATTGATGTCTGGGCTATCCGCTGGTGTATTAAATTCTCACCGGAGTTACTCCTGGAACAGGAGACAACGATAGGGGCACTCCTGATCGAGTGGTTGTAGCAAAATGAAAACTATGAGTAGGCTGTCGCCGTTCCTGACGTACCGACGACGAGACAAGATGTAGTACAATGATGTTCTTGGGTTGTAGATTCGATGAATCGACACAATGACAACCACAAGGCTGATTTATGACCCTTCGTAGAAAATCGTAAAGAGTTATAAACTCGACGATGGCGCTGATTCGGAGGCGATTTGGTCCGTATCGGTTCATATTGAAGCCGTAGCAAGTAAGACAAGGTATTTTGGGTCAGAGACGGAACGGGCTAAGGTTCGCCTTAGATTTGGGAAGACATTTGGGGCCGAAAGAGATTCGCGACATAGAAAAGTGATGCAATCAAATGATGACAACAACCCTACCTAGCGTAGGCAGTGGTTGTTTCGACGAGTAAGAGATGAAATTATTAATATAACTTGACAACCTATGAACCGAATTTGTTCTACTAGACCTCGTTGGGAAGCCCAATAAATTTTTCACCGAAAAGTATTCGGGGCAAGATTTCGCATATCGAAGCAGTAACCGGCTACGGTTCGTTGAAGCCGCGTCCGGTTTATTCGTTTAACAAAATTAAAATTTGTTGTTTTCACATTGGTCATTGTTTTCTTTTAAGCTCAACCATGTAGAGAAGTTCCGGTTAAGCTAGGTAAAATTAATATTTTGATATTTGACTACTGCTCAGTGAATTGTAGTGCCGGTGATGTTTGTCTTTCAGCGAACAGCCACTGTCGTTTGATGCGTGGCGAGCGGTCGAGAGGCCTCCTATTCCCGGACGGTCGTGATTTTGATCGTACGTGCTTAAGAATCTACCCAAGAAATTCTGGCCTGGTCGAAGTCTCCACGAATCCTAAAATTTTCGTATGATTGATTATATCCACGTAATTTCGCGTCTCCTTGATTCAATACCCGTGCCAATATAGAAGCATGACATATATGGTAGACAAACAAAGCAACACGAAAAGCGGTTAGAATTGCACACTGGAAAGCATATGATACATGTGTGGACAAAATAGACAAGGTTAAAGACGAGCAATACAAATCCATGGCGCTACAGGGTCAGGTTTAGCCGATGGGTACGTTGAATCGGATCGCGTTAGAGCGCTGGTTATCTCCCTTTCGGGCTTTGTCGAGTCCTTAACGGACCTTGATGAGAGTTAGGGTCAACGTAACAGACGGGAACGGTCCTGTTACACAATAGCTTATGGTGTGCAATTCGTGCACACAGTTCTCTGTGTATACTGCGTAAAGGGATGATCTCAGCCTTAAAATTTTGCGGTTTAAATTATCCCGGGGGATAGCGGGGGCTACAAACTACCTAATATGGACCACAAGGCTTCTGAAAGGTTCCATCGGGTTCACCAGTACCTGCCTAAGCCCCCATGTTAAGTGTGTAAACCCCCTATTTTCGATTGCCCTGTGTGATACAAAGAACTTTAAAACTCCCCAATTCTTTGGGCTCCATACCACGGGCGGATCTCCAACAATCTGTTTAATTCATCCCCGGCATCACCCGACAGTGTGGTTGGGCAAGGGATCCGCATAGTCCCATTGTTACACAAAAACTTCCCATTTTTGACGCGAAAAGGGCCTCTAGGATTTAACTACGTAATTGTTTATAAAATTTCCGACTCAGGCCACCCTTCCACCCGACGCTCAGAGAACCATTTCTCTGAAGACTGAATTACGTTATGGGGTAAGCAGAACCATTAAAGTGTCGAAACGATTATAAAATATCGTTTAGTAGTAAACTTACAGGGTTTAGGTATTAGGCTCAGCGCCGAAATTGTTTGCACGGTGGTACATGCGAGGACCCCACTAGGGAGTGAGCTTTCGAACTCGTGTATACATTGACGTATTAAAATATCAAACTGGAGGGGGCACCAATGTCAAAGTGGATGGGGCACCAATATTAAACTGGAGGGGGCAAATGTCGGACTTTTTTAGGCTCCATTATGAAACTGGATGGAGCACCAATATCAAACTGGAAGGGGGCACCAATATCAAACTGGAGGGGCAATAACATCAGACTGGAGGGGCACCATTATCAAACTCAGCGAGGATTATGTTGTTGCTACAACACCAACCAGTTGGTTTTGATGCGACAATAAGTCGATCGTTTTGCGCTTGTGCAACACAAGCCAACATTGTTACAGCGGCAATATTTTTGATTCTGCTATTGAGGGTGCAATAAAATCCACTGTTATTGTAGCTGCAATATTTTAGTTTGTAATATTGATTACGTTTTGTTTGCAATAACATAATGCCATGACAATATTGTTTTTACAACATGGTCGCTGCAACTGCTTACGGTGTGCAGTTCGTGCACGCATTTCTCTGTGAATGATTCATTATCCGACAAATTTGTGCATGCTGCATATCGGATTGGCTACAATGTGAACATTCTATATAAAATACACATATAGGTCGGACCAGATCGTGCTCAACGTGAACACACTCTTGTAAGTTTAGCGTCCGAAGCACTTTTAACGTTAAATTATTTCAGCATGAATGTAACTTGTATCCAAAATTTATTGTAATCCCATGATTAATGTGACTAGCTCAGTAATTGGCGCCCGAGAGCAGTGTAATTATGCCTCATGTTATTGGTTAGTTTTTGCCGAAGCGCCTTATTTTTATATTAAAATTGTGGCGGTAATTCGGCTTTCATGTCTATGGACGTTGAAGTAACGCTTACAGCCTTCTGCACAACCAGAGCCCGAAATACCTTAGAATTGACGTACCTATAAATGTTCACTTCATCTATCGCATTATCTTCAGAACCCGTATTCTTCAATGAGTGTAGCCCCTATCAGCAGGTATGTGCTATTCGAACCGCATTGGCAAGCTGATTCGATTGGTGGAAAAATCAAAGCTGTCGGATCATGAGTTAAAAAGTTATTGCTATTTATGCTAAATCATAAGCCTAGACGTAGGATTTAAAATATCATTCTGAGCACAGGAAAATCTAAAAAATGGATATTTTCTAAACCAGCTAGTCGAGCTAAATCGGTTTGCACAAATATTATCGCTGTATCTTCGAAATTGACAAATTGTGCGATAATACCGCTCTATGCAAAATATATCGTCCATTTATAAACAAGTTAATATATCGGTAAAATTTAATAATACTACAAATATTGTTTGATTCTCATATTACGTGGTGTATAAGTGGAACAATATTGACACTTTTATGGTGAATTAGCGTACTGTTTTATGTGCAATTAAAAAAAATTACATATTGTTACACTTTAGGAACTAGAATTTTTTCCGTATATTTTGGTCCTTGTCTCTACATAGTATTACAGTACTCGCCAGAAATGAGTGTCACATTTCGAACGAACGAACATCGAACAGAAATCGAATAAAATTTATTTATTCTCGAACACTTTTCAAACAAACTTCGAACAGTGTTCGAACAAATTTAAAAAAGTGCGCCAAAATTTCGAACACGTCTCGAACAAAATTCGAACACATTTCAAACAAAATTTTGACTTTATGGAGCGAACATCGAACAAACTTCGACCGAACATCGAACGAACAGCACTCATTTATGGCGAGTACTGTACTTGGTTCGGCTATTGGTAGTTAACATTGCAGCTGCGATTTCGGGTTCTTGAATTTGTCAGAAAACTGAGATGTTATTTCAAAATCAAGCGCCCAACAGAAGTCGTTCCAATTTTTCTGCATATTTTAACCCAAGACAGCCATGGACATATAACTCCAGAAACCTTGGTCATATGACGGAAACGAGTTGCCTACTGCGTAACGCACCGCAAACTAGAAATAGGAACCAATGAAGACCTTGGTTCAACGCTACTAGGAATAAGCTTTCCATCACCAAACAAAACTTTTTGGCAATCAGCAAAACCCAAGATTCCGAATGTTGTACCAATCCAGCAACATAGAATGTTGTTGCCTCAACTCGGCCCTGGTAAAAAAGCCACCCGCATTAAAAATAACTTTGAGGACGATGTACAAATACTGGTCATTTCGGCTCTCACTATAAAATGCGGTTCTGGTCGAAAAACTTTTCCTCAATTCGATAAAGATATAAGTGTGATACCTAGAACAAGAGTGGAAACCATCTATATAAGAACACACCCAGAGAACACCAAGAACAAAATAGATAGAGTGCCTTCGAAACAGGGGCCAAAAACATGGCTTAGCTCTAAATATTAGTTACCGGGGTTTGCGTCAAAGCTGTTCTGTACAATGGCTATACCTGCTGATGCGGCATTTGTTCGTACTTTAAATAGATTACCTCTTTCCGGCAGTCTTAGAGTTTGACAGTTGGTGTGTTGCATCAGCTTATCATCAAACTTAAATTTGTTAGTTTGAAGTGCGATAGTTTAGTTTGTTTATTGGCTGGACGTTCGTTAACTACACTTCTGAAGTTGTAAACCAGACTTACATTGTTGAAATGATTTTGTGGTAGTATTACCGGCGACTTTTATTACGCTAGTGGCATAAGGCAGTCGGACTTTGATATATTCGTATTACGGCACAGATGCTCATCAGCGTATTAGCTATTGGCGCAAGCAGCACGTCAGCATGTTATTATTTGCAATTATAGTGGATAATCTCTCTGGTGGTGGATCATAAAGCTGTACTAATATTTTGTATGAAGAAGTAAAGATACACAAATACACCGCGGCATGACGATGATCGTTAAAGAGCACGCGCTCGCCTTTGCGATATTTTAACATTATTTTCTATTTTGTGTTTGGTGATTTGATTGATTGGTCAGCCTGGTGTTGTGGATTTTGTATGTACTATATGCTCATCTATTATTAAGGTGTTTGTTGAGACCGCAGTATATACAGCTATCATTATTTTGGGTTAAAAGCAGCGCTAATTCTTAAAGTCAGTAGTGGACTGAAGTCTAAGTGGATTGTTTGGTGATGGCCGCGCTTACATTGATAGTACTGTGGCCGTGAGGCCAAGCTGAGAAAAGAGTTTGAGTATTTTGATTCATAGATTTGATTTAAAGTTAACATTGATTTGAGGACCAAATTTCATTGCTTTTTTCGTAACGAAAGTCGTACATCCTCAGAAGTCTAGTGATTGTGTTTTCCCTAAAACCTAGGGTTCTATTGCTTGTTTGTTACATGTCAGTGCCAGTTCAGTTAGCATGTATATAGTAAAGTTCCATTGTTAAGATACTTTTGTTACACTGAGCTGAAATTTCAGAATATTGTAAAAAAACGTATAACGACATAACGAAACCGTTTAATATAGGAAAGTTACGACACAACCATGTTATGGGAACGGTGTTACGAATTGTTTGTCACAATTATTTCTGACTCGGCTTCTAAATGACCGTAAAATTCCTTTGGGCGCATTCGCAATTACTGGGCAGCTATGCTTCTGCTATCGGCGTATGTGTATATATTTTATGTTTCAGCGAAGAAAATATCTGGAAATGTTGTGACCAATTGAAACGTTCAGGGAAAATCACACCCACCGATCTGGAAAATCATTTCGTGATCTTTATTTCGAATGAAAACAAATTGGTGATGATATTTCATTATATTAATACAATTACATATTTTCGAAGCTGAAGTTCTGTTGAGCTAGCGCCGAGCGTTCACTTTAAAATCTCCAACTAAAGTCATCGCCAGTATTTTTTGCTTGCTTCCACACTCAAAATACATTCTGTGAAATTTAAAAGAAATTCCTTTGAATTTTGCACCACCAGATACTCTTTTAAAATTGAAAGAAATATTCCTTGAAATTTCAAAGATATGCAATTCTTAAAGAAATAATTTTTTGAATTTCAAGGAACGTTTTTTTGAATTTTAAAAGAATATCTGATGGTGCAAAATTCGAAGAAATTTATTTTAAATTTCAGAGAAACCTGTTTTCAATGCACTTGTCATTTTGGCGTAATTTCCGTCCCAAATATAACGGTCACAGAAATAGATACGAAAGGTTTTTTGCTTTCTTAGACATTACACAACGCAAGATTTAACTTGTACGGGTTCCAAGCTCAGCCAGATTTCATGGAGCAGAAGTTATGTGAGTTTGTACAGGCCAAGTTTCGTAAGAATCAGTACCGAGCAGGAAATAAGCAAAATTTGCAGATCCGAATAATAGAACAAGTCTCGAACATATTTAAACAATCGCTATAATATTTTTGCACAGATCTCTAATACATTTCGTTTACGATTTGAACTTCTTCGAGCGAGCTTCAAAGGAACAGCACCAATTTCTGGTAAATGCTGTAGCTCACCTACACTGAAAACAGGTTTCTGTGAAATTTAAAAGAAATTTCTTTGAATTTTGCACCATCAGATATTCTTTTAAAATTCACAGAAACGTTCCTTGAAATTCAAAGAATTATTTCTTTAAGAATTGCATATCTTTGAAATTTCAAAGATAATTGTTTGAAATTTCAAGGAATATTTATTTCAAATTAAAAAGAATATCTGGCGGTGCAAAATTAAAAAAAATGTTTTTTTTTAATTTCACAGAATGTATTTTGAGTGTAGATATGTATTTCTTGAGTTATACGATTAAAGTTGTGTGGTGAGTCTGCTGCTTTAGGAGGAAAAATTTTGTGTGTCTATTATAGATCATCGAGATTGCTTACATTATGCAACCATATGTAAATTGTGTTGGTTTGCAGCTGTCGAATTATCGTGTAAGACTTCAAGATATTTTAGGGAAGCTAGGTTTTTGTGTATATACAAATTTTATATTTATAATTTTTGTGTTGTTATCCAAGATATCTAATTGTAATTTTATCATCAAATCATTCATATCATATAACCATTGATTAAAGATTTTAGTTTCTTGCAAACGGTTGTTAAAGATAAAACTGCCCTCTTTTTATACCTATTATTCTGTGAAACCTGCATAATTAACTCAATTGCGAAATATTTTGTGCGATGATTAGCTAACGTTGGGTTCTACTTTTGCTGTTGATATATTCTGACGCTATAATATATATTCAAGTACTATTAGTCAGCCAACATCGATAGAATATGTCGGAGCCGTACATGAAATAGCAACCAATGATGGATTAGCGTATCACAGTCAAATAAAGATGTCATTTCATTGGAAATATGTAGTACAAAAACGGGCGTTCCGCGCCACTTGATTAATGATCCGTCACATGGTGACTTGATTAATAATCCGGGGATTATGATAATGATTAATGATGTATATAATTGGTAACCTAATTATATTTTCAGATTCCTCTTTGGTGTCAGCGAGCTGGAGATGATTGCGATGGATTAGTCATATGGGTAAGTTACACGTATATGTACGTCTATTTCGAATTTAAGGTCGCTATAGACACGGGAGAAAATCACCTTAACTATATAACTGTTATATAGTTATAAGTAATTATATAACAGCTATATAATTACTTATATATATAAGTAATTACTTTTATATAAGTAATTATAACAGTAATTATATTTACCTATATAACAGTTATATAAGGAACTGTTATATAAGTTACTTATATAACTTATATAAGTATATGTTATATAAGTTATAAAATTAACTTAATAATTTTGGACGCTTTAAATCTTGGAAATAGTAAAGAAAATAATTTTTTTGCTCGTATTTCCAAAAACACAGAAATACTAATGCAGATGTTGATATCGTTAAATAATTTTAATTCGTTCGTAATACAAAGTGTGGCAATTTATGGTAAATCGGGTGCTGGCGGTGTTCCCAATATCGTTCGCTTTTGTATATTCCATTTAATTTGGTTTTATAAAATACTGAGCCAAACATAGTAGTTATACAATGATAGCCAACTGTTTTCGTGCTAGTAAGGGATAATGCGTTGATTTTGGCAATTTGGATTGCTTTCAGCATTTTTCTTGTAAATCCATGCTGCAGTAAGTGTTCTGTTCCAATGTACAGGTTAATTTTTCAGCTCTATTTATATCATGAGATTGTATGTAAACTGCTGCCAGTGTTCTTCATGAACAGGGGATAATTTTGCGTTTGCATTTAAGTAAATGGATCATTAAAATGCGTTGAACTGAATACATTCATTGCGTTTGGTCAAAGTGTCATGAACTTAACTGCGGTTGTCCGAATAATATTTACTACAGGATTATCATGTCATTTTAATACGCAAACACAACTCGGTCAACGATGACACCGCGATGGTATTCGACCTTGACACTCGGCTGCATTATCCATGCGGTTGGTCCGAGTATTACTACAAAACGTTTCAACCGGAACGATTGCTGCGTGAGAAATATAGGAGGTATGTCTGTTTGGTACCTATTATATTCCATTTTTCAGCGTGCCATGTTTACATCGAATTTAATAAAAAGTTCTAAATAGCACGGAAATTTTGTTCTATTAGATGCCTTGCTGGCACCATAGTTTTAATAATATTTTCCAAGAGTCAAGTTTTATTAAAACACGTGAAGTACAATTAGTGTCCTTTACGTGTCAGGGACCAAGCTATGTTAAGTTTTAACTAAGTCACTGTTCCTCTGAAGTTACTAATACCAAGAGTTTATAACGAAAGAGTATGATAATTTCCAGCACTATAATGTTGTTAACCCGTGTTTAATAACACGGCCGTTTTCGGCCTAACTCACAGTTTCTGGCGTTCATCATGCATAGACCACTCAGTTTTCTGACGGTAGCTCCTACCTTCAGTTTTAGGGGGTATGTGAGAGCCCCACTTTTAGGTTCGGTCGGTCGGATCAGTGCAATCGGATCATCTGACCCCCCCAAAAAAACTGACAGTTTGAACTACTTCTTCCAAGAACTGGGGGTCTGTGCATTATACCTCACGCAGAAACTCATGTCATCAAGCACAGGTTAACATTAGAGCGCTGAGAAGTGTCATACTTTGTCTTATGCACTCTTGCTAATGCTAATCGATGTGCGCTGCATTTTCTGATAACGATCAATCTATTTATCTGCATAAAAGTGATAAAAAGTGAAATTGACATTAACCCAGAAATATATTTAATATATAAGATCACTTAATATAACTGTCTCCTAAAAAGTTATCAATGTTCAAACGACAGCCGCAAATTATTTATGGTGTCACATTTAAGCCAAATCGGTTCACCAGTTGTACAGATTCATGACATCTTTAGCTAGTAACTCGTAAAGCCAGGGGAAACGGAGCTAGTGTGGCTACTCTGCACTTAGTGACTTATTTGTCATTCCAAATTCAGGTCCTTAAAAGCCCGCTTAAATTCTCATGATAATAATTATACACCGGCAATACTTCGCTGTCAATGCCATCGTAATTTTAGTCATGTATAAAAACCGACGAACTCTTTGTTTGTACTTTCAATGCCCAAAAAGACAAAAACGTTTGATATTCCTAAATCATAAATTGAGAAATTATAATGTGGAAAGTGATTTCGAGATAGTAGAGCTTCTAAGAGTTCCATTATTTGATGCGTACCACGCAAATGGATTTGTTTTATCGCATTTAGCAACCCCGAAAAGATATAGCTATTATAGACATGTTTGATTGGTCTACGAGTCATTTCACGAAACCATGTACTTTTGAAACACCACTTTTTGAAGCCAAAATGAAACGTTTTCGAATATACAGCGTCTAGACCCCTTCCGATGTAAAAACCCTGAATTTTTCGAATATCGATGTCTCTATGCAAACCGAGCTACCTGAAACCTGCTACAGGGGTTGGAAAGGGCCCCCCTGGGGGTCAAATTTTAATCCGAAATAAGTCATTATTCTGTAGGTTGACGGAGTGACACGCGAACCATGGTCTGTTTTTATGCAAGTCGGACCAAAATGGTCCTCGTCAAGTCATTTGGAGCACTTGCGACCTAAAATTGATGCTGCTAGGGCATTCTTGGGGTTAAAAATCGACCAATTTAGAACAAGCCTGTCGCAGAAGTTTTCTAGCGCAACGGAGACAGTACCTACAGATACCATTTTATGCTCACAAACCAACCATGAGCGGGGGACGTCTGAGAAAAAATTTCAGGCAGATCCTTAGGCCTTGTAAAAAATGGCACCCCGATATGTTGAGTCGGGGGGGCTACACCTCACGTCGGGGGGCTACACCTCAGGTCGGGGGGCTACAGCTTCCTACAACATGCAACGCGCCAAACTTTAGCTATTTCTATACATTCTAGATGTAAGCTGGTGTAAAACAAATACAATTGATCTATGACTAGCTTACATTTAAGTGATGATACCAAGGACAATGCGTGGAATAGATGTGCGGGCAGGCAGAAGGATTCCCTAGCTGCCCAGTTAACAACACGGCCCCATATCATAGTGCAATGATGATGAACTTATATACTAATATGATTCTTGTGACCTTCGATTACTTTTATTATACATGCGGTCGGGAGGGGGGGTACACGCCAGGTCGGGGGGGCTACATTTTCATTAAAAATTTTTAATAGATGGGTCGATTCTAGTGGGGCTTTTACTATGTTTATATCCGGCCTATTGTAAGACTGTATGCTAAATTTGGCTTTTTTAAATTTCAGTTTGGTCAGGTCGGGGGGGGGGGGCTACATTTTGCATACCCCATTTTTGGCATTTTATGACCTTCGACCTCATAATGAAATAACACATGGACAGACGCTGATATTCTTTTTTTCAATAACACTTGTACTGATTACGATTACCGTTACATAGCATTTTTGGCGCTAGTGCACTTTGACGTTATTTACCAGCGTCTGAAAGCTGCCAGATCAGACCTTGGTCGGGGGGGCTACATGTCACGAAAAAAATTTTCGGAAGCTTGACGTCAGCTTCAGTGTCGATGCATACTCCCAAGTTTTCCGGAAAAATTAGCAAATACCAATGGATCACAGTGAAATGAAAAACACACATATGTATCACGTGCTAGCGATACGGCGAACGTTTATATTGGGACATGTGTTTTTGGCTTCATTTGGCCAACCCGGGTTGAGGGCCTCTGGCTCCTGCTATGTTTGGGGTACACAGGTCCACCATACCTCGTTATGATCGTCGGATATGCTATTACTGTATCTCACAGCGACATTACATTTCCTTACAAAAGACTGGTGGTATGGGCCAAAAAGTGCCGATGTAGCCCCCTCCCCCGATTAAAATGACATGGTTTCGTGAAATGACCCCTACATACATCTATATTGGAAAACTGGGGAAATATGTCTTTTTGGTGCCATAATTTACCAAGATTTGCTTCGGTACGGTCCGCAGGATTAATAACACAGCCAAGTATGCGGTTAATGCAACGAAACCCTTAAAGCTATTTAATGGCTTAAACAACCCTATAATCACATCGAAATTTTTCAGCCAGTGTGCGCTAAAGCGCCTTTCATTATCTCTTATTTTCCAGCAGCCACAAAACATTAATTTCTATAAAAAGTTTATAAGGCACAGAGTTAATGCAGCCAGTTATTCTAGCGTTAACTATCAAATTTATAAAGTTCAAAGTGTTCTCCGTAGAATTGAAAATTCCTAGCTATCCTTGATGGTACCTAACCATACATGCCGGCGGTCGGTCAAGTCAGGGTGGGTAGAGGCCTCCACACGGGAGGGGGGGGGGATTGGCGGCCATCCCAGGGGGTAACCCCCCTGGCCGGCCAAATTTTCCTTGGGGGGGTCGGTCGTGAGGAACTTTTTTTGGTCTTCGCAGCAATCGCTGATCTCTCAACTTGGGATTCTCTCGAACTCAGAAACAAATGAAATAACAACTAAGTAAAAATTGAGCAATTTCATGTGGTATGGGTCTGTGGGATAAGAAAGCTCGCCCGTGGCTTTTGTCTGCTCACCTATCGGGTGCGACTCCTACGGCGATGTAGTGTTCCAGTGCTATTTTAGTGCTGAGTTTTTTGGTTAATCCACCGTGGACCATAGCAGACATTCAATGTCTAAATATCTAGTTAGTATATAAATAAGTATACAGTACCCGCCAAAACTGACTGTCGCTCGCTCGCGACTCGCTCGCGACTCGCTCGAGACTCGCTCGAGACTCGCTCGCGACTCGCTTGAAATAAATTTGTTCTAAAAATAGAATTTTCTATTAATTTAAATAGTTGCGAAATCTCGAGCGAGCCACTCGCTCGCGACTCGCTCGAGACTCGCTCGCGACTCGCTCGAACTCGCTCGCTCGAAATGCGACGGTCATTTTTGGCGAGTACTGTAATTATTAATTCGATTAACTTTTACTTCAGGGAATGACGTCGTGAACAAAAAAGCTTTCCACAAATTTACGGCCGCACATGCACCTCTAGCACCAAGCAGGCGCAATTTGCGCAAGTTTTTGCACTAAGGAACTACTTCGAAACTCGTCGAGACGTCAAGCTCCCCTTCGGGTTGGGGGGGGGGGGTGCTGCGCACCCCAACCCCAGGGGGGTTACCCCCTGGCTTTTCGGCCTCGGGTGGGGGTTGGGGTTCGGACCCCAGGGGGGGTTACCCCTACCTCCTGCCGGCATGTATGTACCTAACTTAATTAGAATATTGACAATCTTTGGAAATAATATAACCTGCGTACAATCTTGAGATTATTCAGTCTTTTTCTTCAGAGACAAACGGAACGGAGGCTAAACCCACGAGCTGAGAGTTTTTGAAGTCAACTTGTGCTTTGGTTTGTTGGAGGATTCGAAAATTTGTGCTTTATGCAAAATCCTTGTCAGCCACGCAAGCACAATAAGTTCTTACCTCTGGATTTTTTCATCGAATTCCGTATCAGTTGTTTATCTTAATGGTTGGTACGGTTGTTGATAGATCGATTTGGGTTTCGAGGCACTCGCTCGAAATGGAACAGTCATTTCTGGCGCGTACTGTATTAATGTGGTGGTTTATTCCAAAACGCCTTTTTAACGACCGATATTTTCTGTTCTTTTTTCCATCGTAATCATTGCTTGGTGTCATGTAAACGGTTAATTAGCTGTTAAAATATTAAAAAAATTTTATGGGTGATGCAGCATGCACGGGCTGGCTTCATTTTACATAGTTTTGAAGCTATGTAACATGACAATTTAAGACAGTAGAACACACTAACCGACGTGAAATTCAAATCCACATTAGGTATTAGGCGCCTTTGTGCTAACTGCTAAGTTACTCAGCAGGCATTTCTGCCGTACTAAACTATTATAAGCCATCTTCATAAATGCTAAGTTTGTCTGCTGTATAGAGGTCCCGAGAATGCATAGCTTACTGGTAATATGAATACATCATACTGTAACGAGTTTCTCTAGTCTGGGAAAAATTAGGATTGCATAACACAACCAGCAAGCAAACGAGAACAAACATAGCTATCCGTCTTGAACCTAAATACTAGCTTAGGTTTCGGCAATTGCGAAGGGTTTATTGTGATTCTTGTCCAACTGAGCTGTCAATGACTAACAGTGCATGTCTAACGTGATCATGAACGTTATCTATTTAAAAACGAACAGTACGATTTCGTTAACTCCACTACAACTGACAGTCAGGTGATAAAAACCACATCAAGCCTGGAGGCCAGAGCTGATTGTATATTTTGGATTTATAGGCAGTAAGCTATCGAGGTCAATAACTGGACTCACTCAGCAATTCCAGTGAGTTTTTGATCAACGATGGCCCAGTGACTATCACAAAACCACCGACAAGTCTCATCGTGGAATTTTTCTTTGTACTTGCCCTTGACAAATTTGATGGCACTATTACTTTAAAAATAGGAGTATTGCTGATCACGCTTTGATTTTCAGCGTTCCGCATTGCATGACCACATACAGCTCCTCTTTCGAGCCGCAGGTTCGACATCGCGGAAACTATTACTGTCTCCAGTTCCAGATATGAATTTTTCAGTCACTGCTGTATATACTGTGGTTTTTTAGTTCGGTGTGTAGTTGTGCACTGAATATAGTTGGTTCTATTTTTTTACTTCTTATGGTGTTACCTGCACCACTAAATGGAGCTTGACCAAATGTAGTATGAGAACATTTATCACAGAGCTGTTGCCGCCAGGAAACTCTAATCATCGAAACCCCAGTCACTGCTGTATATACTGTGGTTTTTTAGTTCGGTGTGTAGTTGTGGACTGAATATAGTTGGTTCTATTTTTTTACTTCTTTTGGTGTTACCTGCACCACTAAATGGAGCTTGACCAAATGTAGTATGAGAACATTTATCACAGAGCTGTTGCCGCCAGGAAACTCTAATCATCGAAACCCCAGTCACTGCTGTATATACTGTGGTTTTTTAGTTCGGCGTGTAGTTGTGCACTGAATATAGTTGGTTCTATTTTTTTACTTCTTTTGGTGTTACCTGCACCACTAAATGGAGCTTGACCAACTGTAGTATGAGAACATTTATAACAGAGCTGTTGCCGCCAGGAAACTCTAATCATCGAAACCCCAGTCACTGCTGTATATACTGGGGTTTTTTAGTTCGGCGTGTAGTTGTGCACTGAATATAGTTGGTTCTATTTTTTTACTTCTTTTGGTGTTACCTGCACCACTAAATGGAGCTTGACCAACTGTAGTATGAGAACATTTATAACAGAGCTGTTGCCGCCAGGAAACTCTAATCATCGAAACCCCAGTCACTGCTGTATATACTGTGGTTTTTTAGTTCGGCGTGTAGTTGTGCACTGAATATAGTTGGTTATATTTTTTTACTTCTTTTGGTGTTACCTGCACCACTAAATGGAGCTTGACCAACTGTAGTATGAGAACATTTATAACAGAGCTGTTGCCGCCAGGAAACTCTAATCATCGAAACCCCAGTCACTGCTGTATATACTGTGGTTTTTTAGTTCGGCGTGTAGTTGTGCACTGAATATAGTTGGTTCTATTTTTTTACTTCTTTTGGTGTTACCTGCACCACTAAATGGAGCTTGACCAAATGTAGTATGAGAACATTTATCACAGAGCTGTTGCCGCCAGGAAACTCTAATCATCGAAACCCCAGTCACTGCTGTATATACTGTGGTTTTTTAGTTCGGCGTGTAGTTGTGCACTGAATATAGTTGGTTCTATTTTTTTACTTCTTTTGGTGTTACCTGCACCACTAAATGGAGCTTGACCAACTGTAGTATGAGAACATTTATAACAGAGCTGTTGCCGCCAGGAAACTCTAATCATCGAAACCCCAGTCACTGCTGTATATACTGTGGTTTTTTAGTTCGGCGTGTAGTTGTGCACTGAATATAGTTGGTTATATTTTTTTACTTCTTTTGGTGTTACCTGCACCACTAAATGGAGCTTGACCAACTGTAGTATGAGAACATTTATAACAGAGCTGTTGCCGCCAGGAAACTCTAATCATCAAAACCCTTTCGTCAGCGTTATTATTTTTGGTGGTTAAAATCCTTCGCCGGTTATATCGATAACGACACTGTCGGCGGCGATCATGCTGTACGATGCCGACTGATACGAGGCGATAGTTTTCGCGTTTGGCAACGACGTGATATTACTCCAAATTAGGTATTTCATACAACATATTCTGCAGCATAGACCGTGCTTACGATCTTAACAATGATCACCGACGACTGACTGATTTGATAGGGACACTCGGCCGCTTCGTTAACGTTGCTATCGAATCTCTAAGCTAAACCTGATGTGATTATTGTTTGCGACAATATTATTGAGTTTTCAACCAGTTTTCCCCTAGATTTTGCAGCGGTTGTACAATTGAAAATCTCCGAATGATGTACTCACACAATCGCTGGCGGTGTCAAAGCATTCGATCAGGAACCCATAATTTTTGTAACATTAAAAGCCAAATCTTCTTAAATGCTGAATTGCAACCTACATATATCAGATGCGGTACGGGTGGGACAGGCAAATAGTTTGCAAGTTTGGCGCATACCAAATCTACAGCTTTATAAAACGCAGAAATATGCCGTTATATGATTTTGCACTGAAGCTATTTAATAGTCCCCTAGTTGTGCCTTTTATTACTTTGAGATATTTCTATGCTGAAGGTACCGCAACGATTGTCCAAATGAATTTCCATCATGGTTATCTTGATTTTATATTGTGGCGGTTAATATGTTTGTTTATTGCATAGCTAGGATTAAAGATGATTTCTTGTTTTTAAACTAACACTAAACAAAATTGATCTTTCACAGTAGTTGGGAATTCGCGGACTGAGGCGCTTAGCATATTATATAAATTATAATATCTTATTCGGCATATTTGGTTTTATTAGTTAGTGATCAGAAAACATTCAAAGCTGTTTTCAGCGTTTGATGATGCATTAAAATATGTATTAAAGATGGCATTTACCAACTTTGGTTGCTTATGATTAAATTTGAATTAATAACTCTTTATATCTTCATGGGATACAATTCTACCAAGCGGAAATACATGCCGTTATTTTTGTCCGTAGCTGTACATTTAGCTAAATTTTAAAAATTTAATAAACATATTTTCAATCCTGTTCTTATACCATTTATTTTCAAGACGTTTGCAAGTTATTTGTTTTTAACGAAATCGCGACGTTAATTTTCGCTGACATTTAAGCTTTAGTAGATTAACGAGATATTTTAGGGTTTTGATTTTATAATGCTACATGCGTATATTCTAAAAAAATATCCCTGTTACAGAAAGTTTCGGGTGATCTCGCTGGAAAACTATCTTGCTCATTTTGCGTCGGATCGTCGGCACATGCGTTTCCAAGAGACTGGCGAATACCTCAAAGAGCCGCCGCCGTGGCCACCGATTGCCAGTCAAGGTAAGTCTCTACGAGTACTAACGTTTATATATATTTTTTTTCTAAAAAAGCCTATCAGGATTGACTTACATTGGCTTTTTTAAATTTGAATACTATTTTGACTTAGCAGTCTGTATGATGAGCCAAACTGTGGTTGCTCGGTTTGCTGATACAGTTGACTAGGATAATTGCATTTTAAGATTTGCTGCTGAACAAAAGGTATCGTAATTACTACTTTTATGTGATTACTCAGGTATTGCAAAATTTTATGCGATTTTAAGTTTATGCTTATGAGTTGAACGTCAGTACAGAAATAGAACGCTTTGCTAACGGTACAGCATGTGATATCTACGAATTGACAATGCTTAGACTACAGTGAATTGCTTCATAGCGGCAGCGAACCACGGTGATAGATTTAGAATGGGGAATTACTGCCGGGTCTACCTATAAAGATGGTTCTAAATTTGACGTTTCTATACCGGAAAACGTTAAATTTTGACTACTGAGCCATTTCATTTTTAATCCTACGCTTCAGTTAATGTTTGACTCAAATTTTTCACTTTAGGGCAAAAAAGGACCGACTCAGTCAGTTGTCAAAATTTGACTCAACGTTTTTGCGGTATATGTGTGATGTCAGCCCGGTGTTTACTATGTATAAAACCTGTGCAGAGCAATCCATGGGCTTGGTCAGAGAAAAGTCGTTGCAATTTGGTTTATTGCGATTGGATTTAATGATTCTATGTGGGTATCTATTGCTTTGTTCCTTTTATATCAGATTGTACAACGTTATATTTTGTCATTTAGATTCGTCAAATAACATCGACGATTTCTGGCGAATGGATAGAGATAGCCCAGCTGAAGCGTTTAGTCGGGTGTATGACGATTGTAAATCATTGAATGCATTTGTTCAAGATTCCTGATGATACTTTTATATGTAGTATACAAGCGACGAACTTTGTCCCCGTACATTTCTGTTGTTTTCTGTTAGTGATTATACAAATTTTCCTGTTATATCATAGATAATGTCGGTTCGATGTACTAATACTTGAGGTTTTGTGCAATTTTGGTAACCATACAGTACTTTTTTCATGACGCTTAGTGCGAAACCGCATAAAATACATAAACTTTATGGCATTATAAACGGTTGAATATATGAAAAGATTGAAGTTTTGTGTGAAGTTGTTCAAAATTTGAAGTTTTCTCCCATATTTCCTTAGAAGAGCGACTGTTGGTGTAGTATTTATGCCACAGACAATTCACCTGGTGGAACCTATATACTATATTCGCATACAAAAATACATGTATATTATGTTCTAAAGATGAGAATTCCAGGACAGGCGCGCGGGCGGACAACAGATGACAAACGGCCGGATCAAGCCAACCCAACCTTCCAACACGCCGGGTTGGGGGAAAAATTTCGGTACACTCTCACCTCTAGTTAAGGCTCGAATGTTATGTACATAGTTCGATAACTTTGGGTTCCTTTGTGTCGCGCTGATTTCACATTAATTTTCATATGAGTGCCGACACCCGATTACAAACTGGCCAGGCCGGGGTGGGTCAAACTGGTTATATCCGTTCCGGGCCGACCTCGATTTTCAACAAGCCAGGCTGAAACATTTCGGCCCGTTCTCGCCTCTAATATGTGCACACAAATAGGAGTCAAATCTGTTTAATAACAAAGTTACAGCGTCACCTGCTTGATGTGTAAATAAACGCTCATTTCAAAATGAAACATGGTATTGCTTAACCACGTACTCTAAACAGAAGAGAATATCAAATTCTTTATACATATAGCCTTAACTCGCCTCGTTAAAAATTTAGTTGGGTTAATCATAAAATTGCCAGTATTTGCGTTATGTAAATACTTTCGTAACTACAGGCTGTATAATCTAATGTCTTTTACTATTAGCTAAGTAATTAAATTTTCTGAATTATTTTTAAACATGAAATTTTTGTACAAATTGTGGCGTACCTTATTTAATACGGAATCTGTCTGTGGTAATGTATGAATTTACATGTGTTTTGTTTATAGGTGACGCTTACCTATGTTTACAAGATTTTAGGCTACATGTACACGTCTATTTTTGTTGCAAGTAATTAAGTGTACATATTCGTTTATATATTCAGGAAATTTCTGAAAAATATCGATTTTCGATATGATTGCTAAATAAACAGGCTGTTTCAGTTGATGATCGGACTAAATCTAGTTGGTTTCAAGGATCATAATGCCTCGTTGTTTGAACATTGGCAATTGTCGTAAAAGCTGCTGTGTAGACCAAGACAATATTTAAATTTCACCGGTGGTGATTATACTAGTGTAGCATTTGCTGCTTTCAACGTTATCATTGTGGCGGGATGTTCTTCTGAGTGTTTGTTTTGACTAAACAAAACTACAGTACATCGTATAGCTTTAGCATACACCGATAGGAATAACCAAGATAGTTATTGTGTCTTGAGTCCAAGCCCTGCATCCTGGTTTCCCGATGACCGGTTGCATCAAAACATCTTTTTATAGATTGCTGTGATACTTTTATGCCGCGAGCTATCGAACCCCGAACGCTCGGGTGATAACACGTTTACTATTGATCATTGAGCTATGTCGAAGCTACTGCTCGAATCCTTAAGGGTACGAACAGCAGGCGTGTAATCGTGCAGTGTTCGCCGACTTTTGTTGGTACAACACATTCCAACGTAATTTTGTTGTCGAACGACTGTAGGAGTTAAAGGCTTAAGCAGCAGAGCTTTAACTATTTAAAAATGGTAAAAAATATACGGAAATAATACTTGGTATATTTAGACGTTTCATGATAAGTTTTGTTGTAGCATAAGCAAATCAGATGACCTGTACTGCGCGTGCAAGACGCAGATTGTTAGGGTTTATTTAGTGTCAGTGCTTAGATAATGTATATTTTGCCGGGAAAGAAAAATTACACGACAATGAGCTAAATTTTATGATAGTTAAATGATATGGAATTATATAAAAAATTAAATTTGAGTGTTTGTTAAGTCTAAGCTTTTTTCGTCTTATATAAAGCCGTATAATATACTGTCACTACGCGTATGTCAGGATACCTTGTATAAATTCAATTGGAGGTATCTTTTACAACGTACGCGTTTCGGATTACGTTGAAGGAGTACATTATTTGGGTCTTTTCGGTTATAACCCCAACTAGTTTTCTAGATGCAGCCATAATTTTGGTACCATTCGATTTAGAATATATCCATTTCAATAGGCTTTTATGGCAATAATTTTTTCAATTTTTTTTTAGTTGCCAAGGTTTTCACGGTACCCAAAATTTTTGAAAACAATTTTTTCTCGATAAATAAATATATAATTTTATCTATCATTAGAACCACATTGACGAGCTGACTCGAATGGTGGAAAAATTTGCTAAATCAGTTCATTGGTTAACCACCTAAGCTTAAGCGAAGCCAGGCAATTTAATGGTACATAATTAAAGATATTGGTCCATACATTCGCATTGTTGAAATCAATCTCTGCATTAGTACAGAACTAAGAAACGGGATGATATAGCTTACGGCACAAAATTGTTTCTAATTTGGTACGTTTTATGGCGTATGTTACTTGAGTAGCATGTGACGCAATATGTTTATTCTTTGGTACAACTCTAGCCTACAACTGGAAGGAACACGTACGTGTATATACCTATTTCTATTTTTTGTATATACCTATGTAAGAATTCAGCTGGAAGCGAGGCCGTTTTGCAAAACCCTTAAAAAATTGCGATCGTCATTGCCGATAGCCCAGATTGTGTCTTTGTTTGTGCTTTCTAATCTCCGCCAGAGTATGCGCTAAGCCATCAGCGTAGTTTTGTATGATTCATTTAAAACTAGTATATACTATGAAAAACTACATAGGTAAAACCAAGTTTTTGTATTCGATGTGTCAATAACTATATTTAGAAATTAAGTGTTTGTTTTTGTAATTTTGTCTAGGTCTTAAACATACAAGCGGCGTCTTTTTATGTAAAATTAATATTTTTTGTTATCGAAATTAATGAAGTCTGTTTGTACAATTTCTTACATCAGTACCAATTTAAAAAGCTTTTCCATATTTGCTGTGTGTTTCACTGCTGGTGTTCAATTTGCAGACAGGTCCCGGTTTACGTAGAGATGAGAACACAACCAAATTACTCAATTGAAGATAGGTAGAGGTGAAAAATAGCCTAATTTCCAAGCTGTGGTTGGACTCGGCTCTACCTAAATCATATAGGGCCCGGCTGTTCCGATGGCAAGCAATGCTTGGTTTGGACCCTAAAATATCTTTGAATTGTAGCGTTTTCCTGTTAAAGAAACATAATATGCAAACTACCACCGGCTTTTTCGGCCAGTACCCAACACTAGTGCAAATACAACGCCTATAACTGTGGAATTTTCTTATATTTTCCTAATATGTTTTAACAACTCACTATACCAAGTAGTTAACTAATTTTTCAGTCGTACTTGGCAAGTAGTTATTTAGTTTTTGGCGTAGCATCCAGTTTTAGTAAGCGTGAGCTTGCTATTTGTTTTCATAGTAGCGACATAACCTTTTTTCGTTAAAGAAATATGTCACTGCAGCTCACAGCTAATAAAAAAGCGAAAAAGGCAAAACATAAAAAAACACTAAAGTATGGATCGAACTCAGGACCTCAGATTACAACTTGAAATACATACCAATCAACCACTAACGCAATGAATTAAGTTTTCAAAATGTTTTATACTTGTCAATTTATAATTTCATGTCTGCAATGAATAATTGTTGAATTCAAATTCATTGATGACCCCAATTTTGCATACAATGCAAGTTAGCTAAATCCAGTGGGAGTCAGGCATTATTCGCTCGCTTTGCGCGGTTCCAGGGAACCGAGAAACAGCTCACTGATAGCTTACTGGTTTGCATGCAACTGTGTTCGAGTCACGGCGACTGCTTTAACTTGTCATACGTTGGACGATACACAAGCTAATTGGGGCGTTAAAGGAAAAAGAATTCCTCCTATGACACAAATTGTATAGATATATAGGGTTACAATATTTTGCGCCCTTGGCCTATTATTTTGGGTAAATATTTAGTTGTTTTGCTTTCAAACATTAAAATCAAGAGCCAATGATGGTCGTCTACTCTGCTGAAGAGTGCTTATTTTCGTCCGTGGTACGTAGCGGTTGTTTTCGCCTCAAGCCCTTCCCCTTCAAATGTGTGCCATAAACAGCACTACCCACCCATGTTCATAGGCCACCCATATACAGACCCCCAGGTTTTTGGACCATCAACTATACACCACCTATGTTATTGGACCACTAAATTCACATCCACCAGGTTTATGGACAACAAACTTCAAAGCCCCCAGGTCCATGGACCATTTTTAGACTCCCAGGTTTATGGACCATTTTGTCAGATTAGAAAAATGAAAATGGGTCCGTGAATCTAGGTTTGGGGTTTGATATAGTGGACCATGAGCCTGAGGGAGGTCAAAATTCAGCGGTCCATGAGCCAAGGCGGTCCGAATGTAGTGATCCCTGAACACAGATTGTGTAATCATGTTTATGACCCACTTGTTGGGTTATAAACCTGGTGGAAAGGGGTACGGGCGAAAAGGAGCGCGACGTGTTGCGGACGAAAACGCCAAAAAGCTGAAGATTTAGACTCTGCAACAGGGTAGGTACACCAGTAATAACAGTACGCTGCCACATCGCGCAACTTCATAACACTAAGGTCATACGATCCCATCTATCATAACTTCAAAGATGCACCAAAGCGAATTTTTTAATTTTATAACTTCTCGGTCATACCCTCATGTGGACCTTAGCATGCCGCAGGCGCGCGTCACCAGGTGTGTTTGAAGCCCGCTGGACTGGCTGTCTAGTATCTGAAATGATTACTGAGGTCCACCTGGGAACCTGGAACTGACACATGCTAACAGGTCATAAAGTGCCATGTCCTCATCCTTATATCGAACTTACTCGGAAGTTGTTTAAATCAACATCGTCAAAGGCTGAACTTATGTATGCTTTCTTAATCATTAGCTATGTTTGTAGTGGGTTAATGAATATCGTGTGCACTTTGACTCCGTCTCATTCAAATATGGTTCCATTCCAATTCAGTGAATGTAGCACAGGGTCCTGACAGTTCTTGAGTGTATAATGTCTGACTCTTTGGTCACTAATTTGTTACCCGTCAATTGCAACTTTAACCAATGTATTTCTGTCAGTAAATTGTAACCTACATTTTTGTCTTTGTGATTTTGAGAGCAATTTTCCTTAACGATTTCGTGGTTGCTCCCGCGATACTTCATTTCTCCATCAGGTTAGTATTAATAGTAAAACATAGACGATTGGGCCTGGTATCAATTATGCACAGGCCATAGCGCGCATAGTTTCTGGTCGGTACGGACAAATCACCTAGAACAAGGGTTGGCCTGAACGGGTTTTTCCGTTTTTTCCTACCCCCCTCGGAAAAAATGGATAAAAACTATTTCAGGATTTTAGAGCCGAAAATAATTGGAAAGCCGTTATGCAACAGAATATTACGTCCGTGAGGATTATTTACACTCGTTTAAATAGCCTTAACATTTCATGCGTATGCAGGGGCGGATTTAGGGGTGGATTGGGTGGCTAGCCACCCCCTCCCTTGCAAAGCCAAAAATTTTTTTCCCATATTTGTTATACCGATGAAATACATAATAGTGTGGGTACCCTGTAAATCTGTACTAGGAATTTATATGTGGATGTCAGCGTGATTTTCAAATCCTTTCATCAACACGTGATCGATTGCGAAATTGTATCAACTTCTACAGTTCGTAGATGTGTGTTTTTGCTGCAAATTACGCTGTCACCGGCACACTCGGGTCTTCCATTCCACCTGTACCTCCGACAGTTTCAAAGAAGCTCTTTGTTTTTCCATAACAAATAACAAAATCCGATCACAAACAATGCAAGGCATCCGTCTATATACTAGGTGCGGCCATTTTTTCCTATGTATAACTATATGCTGCTAGGTCTCGCATCAGAGCAATGGGTCATACGTTGTTTTTCATTGTACTAGGTGCGGCCATTTTTTCCTATGTATAACTATATGCTGCTAGGTGTCGCATCAGAGCAATGGGTCATACGTTGTTTTTCATTGTACTAGGTGCGGCAATTTTTTCCTATGTATAACTATATGCTGCTAGGTGTCGCATCAGAGCAATGGGTCATACGTTGTTTTTCATTGTACTAGGTGCGGCCATTTTTTCCTATGTATAACTATATGCTGCTAGGTGTCGCATCAGAGCAATGGGTCATACGTTGTTTTTCATTGTACTAGGTGCGGCCATTTTTTCCTATGTATAACTATATGCTGCTATGTGTCGCATCAGAGCAATGGGTCATACGTTGTTTTTCATTGAAGACGGTGCCAAAGAAAGCCATCTTAAATGCATAGCCTGTGCTGTCTATAAGAATGATTTAGTCAATTGAGATAATTTGCCAACAGTCGCCGACAATATTAAGAATACACGGGCGGATTTAGGGGGTAGATTCGGTGGCTAGCCAGCCCCCTCCCTTGCAACACTAAAAATATTGTTCCATATTTGTTATACCGATGAAATACGTAATCTATTATATATATATATAAGAGGAGATGGATTTTTGTCTGTTTATCATATTTCTGAATGTTTGTCTTTGAACTCTTTCAAAAGTATTATAGATACAGCCTCAACCCATATATATATATATTCTGAATCAACAAAGTCCAACTTAGGCTAGAAACATATTATTTCTAAACGTACAGGGGTTATAGTTTGAGAGTTAGCTAATTACGTATTAGCTTAAGTACTGAGTTAATTGGTGCACTTTTGGATGTCTGTAGTCGGTCAGTGGGTGACGCTTCAGCAGGAGGGCCGTGTTCTATTCCACTGCTATTCCGCAAGAGGACCATGTTCTATTCCACCGTTATGCAAGTGTTTTTTCATTAGCCTCTAATGTTTTTATGGTCTTCATATGCCATAGTGTAGTGAATGAAAAGAATGAGTGCTGTGCTATGTGAAGAAGATAAGTAACACCCCCTTAGATCGTTTTTATCCTTCGCTGCTCACGTTTCTCCGCCTTTTGGTGTAGTAGTGGCTACCAGATATAAGGACCGACGTCGCCCAAACGTACTGCAACACAGTCTTTCTGCGTAGTTTCAAGACGCTAGAGCTACTTTTGTTTGTGATTCAGGCCGAATATCCAAGGTTTGAAGGTACGGCTGAATTACAAAAATATCAGTATTTGAGATTACGTTTATTATACGTAGACTTGCCCAATGTTTAAATCTTATTTTAGATTGCGTCGAAAGCGCATAGTGTCCGGTCCTTGTCATTGATGCGAGGACGTGGGATCGACATTGGCACTTAAATTCATAACTGCCTTTAACAAATCCATGTCATGATTGGCTGAGTTGAGAGCACCGCTTTAAATATCAATTCACAAACGTCGTTGAGCTGTCCGAATCTCACATTATACCGCGCAGACTACATTCGGACATTATATTTACGGAGGGACGTGCGAGAAAGAAGGCAATACTAAAAAACTACAAACATTTTTTACAGTAGTGTGTAGCAAAATTATCACCTGTCAAGAGAACACATCGTAGGTCATAATGTGTGTATTAAGCGAATGATTATTGCGTGCTTTGTGAAAAGAAACAGAGTTTATATGGTTTGTCTGTATGTAAGTTCTCTATACTATCGCCTAAACGAAAGCCGGGTATTGGTTCATAATGATAACAACGACTTACGGCTTGATTACAGATGATAGCCAAAATTATTCCGTTCTTCTGATTTGTCTATTAAGTTCTTTGAATTTGGGAAATTCGGACATTTCGAACCGTCACCTTCGCAAAAAACTCACATTGGTGATGCTAATCAATTCGCCAGGCTCCTATGCCGCAAAGTTTTTCCACGCCCTGGCGACACCAGGCCAGCTAGTTATGTTTTATTATTACAAGTAGTAGGTAGTAATTATAGGCATATCAGCTCATATGACCCTGTCAACTTTAGGGGCCGGACGTTATAACGTTAGAAAAAAGAACAGCTTAGAACGGGGGGTTCGGGGGCGGCAGCCCCCCACTTACGGTTAGGCTTAGTTACATGGCTCATATAGGGACCTTAGCTTAGCCTAAGACTAAGGCTTAGGCTTAGTATGTCGAGAACGGCATGGCACGCATTATACTTCGGCCACTAAAGTTGACATGGGCCGGCATATATATTTATAGGTATTTTTAGATTCAGTAAAAGCCATTGACATACATACCACCTATTGCATGTAAATCTAAAAAATATTTATTATTGTTAATATACCTAATCTGTTTCATAAAAAATGCATATGCCGATAGGTCGAAAAGTTTCTGTAATAGCCAGCCCCTTTCAAAAATCCAAGATCCACCCCTGGTATGATTTATATGGCAGAAATGGTATAACTGTATCTTCCAAGCATCGACTAAATTTATAATCTTAGCATAAGCATAGCTTGCTTCCTCCACCGCATCAGAAACTTTTGCTCGATGTTAAATTTAAAATAAATAAGTTCTGTACTGAATGGAGCAATGGGATTTGTATTGAGCATATAAAAGCAGTAAACTAGGCAGACACAGGCCACGTACACATGCTGACAGGAGGATATGCGACGAGGGTTGGTTACCCATAACATTAGCTAAAAAACCAGAGACCAAGGGATTACTGCCCTTGGTGGCTGGCCACCATCCCGCTATCCATGCCGGTCCGTTTACCTGCTGAGGTAGAAAAACCCACCGGCAATTACGCCATGTTTACCACGACGGGTTTTAAACTAAATAGCTCGATAGTTGGATCGTAGACTTATTAAATTACATACTCTATTGTATTAATGCGCTTCCAGCATCACTTGGACGTCGGGCAGTTTGACACCAGTAAGTCTACACAATGCTAAAAATTTTAATCACATTTGACAATTTTAATTGTTTTTCAACTTCTTTTTCCGTGCTACTTTCCATTTATATGCATTTTTCAACAAACATCGCCTTTATTTCAGTAGCCGATGCTTATCTACTGTCATAGACCTCAATTAACAACCATAAACTTTATATTTGTCTAATTGCGGTGCATTGGCGTTTAATAAAGGAATTCCACCGCAGGTTCTGTGTCCACCGGCGCGACCTTTGAATTATTATTAAATACATGAAGACGTGAGAGATGCTTTGCAGTATATAGATATACCAGAAGCGTTTTATCATGTTATCCCGCAAATACCAAGCTGGAAAATATGGGTTTGCGGTTGCCTATGAAGTTCGTGCACAATTAATTCGAACCTAATAATTATACGTACTCCTCCTATCGATATAGCCACCGTGTGGTTTTTACATAACCCTACCTTTCGAAAGATTCAAGCGCCGCTGCACTGTGCGGTTGCAAATACTATGTGACAGCACTGCAGTTTTGGCCTTTTTCAGTAATTAAGGCATTAATGATCAACAACGGTATTCAATTTCGCAGAAAACTGTGTTTACTCCTATTTTTCGCAGAATAGTAAAGCTTTGAACTTTTTCTGTTTTTTCCATTTTTTTTGGAAAACCCGGATTTTTCCCTTTTTCGATATTTTTTCGAAAAAAACCAACTTTGCCTAGAACATATAACGCTACCAGAGTGATTAACACTGGACGCGGTGATTGATTTTTTTAGATACTATTTCAAAATATTTACACTGCAAGGACGCGGGTAGAAACTGTAATACGGAGGGCTAGCAATAATAGGACGCATTAATAACATGTGATACGATATCAACGGGACTATATACTACTAAATGTCATTCCAGCATTTGGTTTGCGAATGGACAAAGAACGACTACGATCATATAGAATATGGCACCGCAGAAACATTCATTTTCGTGACCTTCAATTTTGGCGATAGATATACTCTGGTATGGATTCAGAATTGTGCTCTGGTGTGCTTCCAAATTTTGTAACGCGCGACGCCACCATTTTTCTAAGAAAATTTAGGTCCACTTCGAAGTAGTATGTTCACATGTTTGTGGAACACTCTGGAAGTAGCTCCGTTCTGACGGACACATTTAAACAAGGGACCAGGCTACTAAAACACAATAATATTGAATTAGTATATATATATATATATGCTCGATAAGCATCCTTGTGTGAATTTATAATACGACAAATGGTACAAATCAGAGAATTGCACGCTATTAATTACACTTTATCAGTGGATCGCGTTCCTCGAGATAATTCAAAATTCCTGTTAGACCTAGGTAGTCGACCAAGAATTTGACCTCTTTTCTATATAGGTAAACCCAAGATTAGCGCTCATTACTAACGATCTTAGTGCCTGACCGATTATGTACGATATATAACCGATTCCATATTTTGCTCGCCGGACAGCAATAAAGCTATGCATTGAACAGGGTAGGTTGCTCCCGTTTTAGTATACACTCTATAAAGTATATCCATTTTATAATCGCTTGACACAGTTGTACCTGTTTGCCAGATTTGTAATATTTTCTAGACTAGACTAGACGCGTGCGCAACTGGCAAAATCAATTCTAGATTAGTTCGCATTTGTACTATCATTCGGGGTTCACAGACACGGAAACATAATGCTATACCGGTATATACTTATAGAGGATATTTCCCTGTTCTCTAAATAAGTTATAAATTGCGCAAGTTCGTAGCGTTATCACCGAAAGCAAAACTAATTATGGTAGCATCGCTCCCGTCCCTGAAATCTTCGTGCTTCAGATTCCACGGCCAATGTAACTTTTGGGGGCGAAAGTGAAATGCATGCTGAGCCGTTTTCGATTACCAAGCTTAACTCTCTAGTCTTAGCGTAAAAAGGTCTCCATATGAGCCAGGTACTAAGCCTAAGACTAAGTTGGGGGAGAGGTTGTGGTCGCCGAACCTCCGCTCTACGTTGTTCTTTTTCCTAACGTGATAACGCTCGGCACCTAAAAGTGACATGGGCTCTTGCCACATTACCTCATTTAATAACGATCACCTAAGTCTGGTTCAGTGGCGGCGTGGCCGAGTGGTTAGAGCGCCTGCTTCATAATCGTGAAGTCGGGAGTTCGAATCCAGTGGTCGCGCTAATCTCCTTGGGCAAGGGACTCAGCCACAATTGCTTCGCAGTAGCTATGCGTTAAACAGGTACTAGACTTTGGTCTAGGCGGATAAGATGATGGGTGGTGTAATGGGCAATCATCACGGCCAGCCTCCACACAATGCTTCGGCATAACAACCCGGATTGTCACCTAGTGCCAATTGCATCTTTATCCAAGTCTGGTTCAAATTATGCCTTTACATGCCAGCTCTTCCAAGATCTTTAACCGCGGGTGTAGAAAATTTTTCATCTCCTAAATCTCCAAGGCCTATAATGGATCTTCGATTACCTAAAATAGTTTCGCCTTTGCGTAACATCCCTAAGAATTTGTACCATTGAGAGCAAGTTGGCACCAATGGTGCAGTGGTATAGCCTGAACCAGTCAATTTTATATTTATCGTTTGGAAGTTAAGTCCACCGTCTACTCGTGATATTTAATCTCATCCGGTCACATATGTATCCGTTATAATATTTGGCGAAGATTTTTTTGACTGGAGCATTGCTTCACTCCGTGAAACACGATGTCGCCACTAAACCTATATTATCTTATAGTTCTCGTAAAATTGATAGTTTTGCAAGTGAACATCTACCAATAAGTTAGTTCACAATTATTGTCTCGATTCGCTCCCATCAAAATGGGACTGACTTTTTCGACACTGGGCCGGCGCCTCAGTCCTATTCATAATTTGTACCTAAGTTTGCTATTTTTACACAGCCAATATGTACACCCTTACTCGAGCCAATCTTAGTACATATGATACTATTCCCTAAATATAAGTTCATAAAACGGTCAACGAATGAACTAAAATTTTTATTCATGATGCGTTCAAAATCGTTGCGGTAATTTTTTGCCAACGCCGAATCATCGCCTCAGCTTTTCAATTTGGTTCGGGTTATTACCACAGCGTGCAGTTGGTAAGCAAAGTAAATTTGGGATTACATGAAGAAAAGATCTACTGTTTAGTTTCTTTTACAACGCGAAGACGCGGCGGTTGAAACAAATGATTAGGATCTCTTTTTGTAACCGAGAAAACGTAAGCGCTAAGCTGTGAGACTTGCACAAGTGCTACGAAAATTACGGACTTTTCTCAATGAATAATTTTAAGTTTTCTCAATAATATGTTGCTAAATCATCGCATTTTCGGCCATACTGTGTAAGTCAAAATTGAATGAGAAAATTCCTCAATGAAATTTTTGGGGTGTCTCAGTCCTGAACGCCATCGAGAAAACTAGGATGCTACCAAAAGATTTACCTAAAATAAGTTCATCGTTGAACAAGTATATACTTTTCTGTGTTTCTATAGTTTGTGTTTGTAAAAAAAATTGCTAATGTGATTTTGGGGTGTCTCAGTCCTGAACGCCATCGAGAAAACTAGGATGCTACCAAAACCTAAAATAAGTTCATCGCTGAACAAGTACTTTTCTGTGTTTCTATAGTTTGTATTTGTAAAAAAATCGCTAATGTGATTTTTGGGGTATCTCAGACCTGAACGCCATCGAGAAAACTGGGATGCTACCAAAAGATTTACCTAAAATAAGTTCATCGCTGAACAAGTACTTTTCTGTGTTTCTATAGTTTGTGTTTGTAAAAAAATCGCTAATGTAATTTTTGGGGTATCTCAGTCCTGAACGCCATCGAGAAAACTAGGATGCTACCAAAAGATTTACCTAAAATAAGTTCATCGCTGAACAAGTACTTTTCTGTGTTTCTATAGTTTGTGTTTGTAAAAAAATCGCTAATGTAGTAATATTTCAAGAGCTAATTGTGCCTTGTATCCGGTAAGGAAGTAAGTTAGACTCCTACGATGCTGCTTGACTCATATCTTAGTCTGTTATCGCAGAGCGTTATCCAAGACAGCTCAGTGTATTTTTAGAGACGTTGCTACGTACGTCATAATATTTTGCTATAGTTTCGTGTCATTTCCTATCATTTTCGATCGATTCGTAAAAGCCTGATCTCGCTGGTAACAACATTTTGATGAAAGCTATTATACCAATAGTACAGTCCTTTAGATCTTTGCCCTAAACTCTGGGGGAATTGTTCTAAGCTTTTTTAAACGTCAACCTAACACTAACTTGAGTACCGGTTTATGTGGGGGCGCTATATGTCACATTCAGCGACCTGCTGCTTAACCAGATTTAGCATTTAAAAATATCTAACTTTTATGGTAGCTTTATCACCGAAGCGTACATTAAGCTATGGGTGCGCATTCCGGGCCTATACTTAAGGTGCAAAGCGTATCTAAACTTGGCTCAAGTTTTCACAATTTCCATGTTTATTTGTCAGATTCCAAAAATTATGTTGATAATCTTAACATTCTGTGTCATCCTCGATTCTACCTTCGTTTTGTGATCAGCCCCGCCACGCCTCTAGCCTGGTTCCTTACTTCGCCCTAAAATCCACATCTTCCGAACCATTCAATTCTCTTGTTTGTTCGTTACCCGACGCGTTTTCCATATATATTGTTATTGGCTATTATGTGCTGTTCGTGCGCATATGTTGCCATTATGTATTTATTACACCAACCCTCATATTTTTTGACATCTAACGAGCACTGGTCTTACTTGTACAGGCTGGAGCGAACAACTCGTCGTACCAGTGACAGGCTATGAATATGTATGAAAAGATAGAGAATGTTATGAATCCGAATCTGTGAAAGCCCTACGAAAGCCTAAAGGGCAATGCTTGAAAAATAAAGAAAAAGTCAAAACACAACGATCAAATCACCGTGGGAATATTTAAGGGTATTGCTCTTGCTCGATCAGAGGTCGAAATTTTTTCAGATCGATCCTGTAAACGTGGAGTCGCTTGCTAAGCGATGTGTTTTCTCTTTAACCCGAGTATCTTTTCGTGCAAGCTGAAATTTTGGTTGAAGTTAACCCATATTAATATCATCTGCCTCGAAAGAAAATTATACTTTACTGCTTGTGCGCCGTTTCTTAAGGGTACGCCAACTGTTACATAGTTACGGATAATATTAATTTCCTCAAATAAAGACTACACTTGACAGCAATTTTGACGCTTAACTGGTTTGCGATTCGACAAATATGCGAGCAATTTTACAAATTGAGGCGTTGTTCTAACCTATAACTGTATGACAGATACACCTAAATCAATTTTGAGTTAGAACTTCTTAACAAATTTGTCCTTAATTATTCTAGGAAATTTGGATGCACAATGACAAAAGTTCAGTACCGAAAACAAACATGGTTCACGCCCATTTATACTCCTGGTGGTTCATCAAAACTTCACTAGTTCACCCAACCAGTACATACATATATGTGTGTGTTGATATTTTATATAAGCTAAGCCGCCAATATAGGGCTCATATAAATATGCCGGTAAAGAACTTCTGTAACTCTGGGAGGCACTGCGACACATTTTATGTCCTCATAATGTTTGGATTTGTTCAGATGTTCCCTTGGTCCTGCTTTAAAGGCGTGGTTTGCACCTTTAAGGCTATACCTTCGGTCGTAGGGAATGACATGATAATCAACAGGCAATTCCTGTTGATCGCAAGTTCTTGCCTATTTTCACAAGATCTGGTGACTTCCTCATCTCGAAGCTAGGAGACTGCATTGACCTTTTATGTTTTCCAACGTCGAAGCAATGACAAACCACTTTTAATTGTCAATGTTAGCAGCCTATAGCTTACCGAAAGGCGAACATGCTTGGATTAGTTATCCAAAATGTGAACCACTGAGAAGTGATCATTTTATTCTCATTTATGTATTTGCCAAGAAGTCACCTAATGATGTAGGTGGAACACCGGAGCATTTGGAAGCATCCGGACGCATGCTTTGCGCATCACATTCCTGTTAACATGATCACCGATTTAATAGGTCACAAGACTAAATAGCGTTATAATTCAGTTAGTTCGGATTTGCCGTTTTGTGAGTGGGGGCAAGGTTATATGATAAAATTTCATGAGCAAGTCAGAACTGTTTTCAACCAACGATTCTACGAGCATTTACTGCTTCCAACAGTACAATTTAGTCTATGTACCTAAGCTATTGTTTAGCTTTGTACCACTAATCGGTAGACCTATTACCATCATAACGCTGCCTGAATACGCCGCTACTGTATATATACATAAATTAGCATATGAAAAGAGCACAGGAAAAATAAAAGCCATGACAAATGCAATAAAGCCAAAACAGAAAGTCATAAAGACTTTTATTCAGAAGCGTTATTTCTAAAGCTCAACAGTTATCAATCTTATAATTTTTCTCCGTATATGAGCTTTGGACAGGGGCTGATCCTTCTCTCGAAAGCCTTGCATTTAACTCAGCTTAGTCCTCATGTATGGAAATAAAGCACATGCATAGGTATAGCCCAGCGAATAAATAAAATACAATAAAAATCATACACAATGGACAAACTCGAGGTGGCTCTATTCAAAAGTTTAGTAGTTTTATGCGTCATTTACCATAAGATGCGTGCGCTTGGTCCTACTTATGTCACGATTTCAAATGGGCTAGCTACCATGTCACGCATACAGCCCAGCTCGACTATTAAAATTTTGAATAGCCTAGCTAGGCTATGCATTTGTCATCGAGTGTCGAGCCGGACTGTGTTTTATCACGTGGCGTTCAGCTGAGCCTTTTAACTTAAGCCAGTCACTGTTTAGTCCGCGAATATTACGTTTTATTATACGTATCTAAATAATGCCCAAAAGCGGCATACAGCTTAAAATCTTAATTGTATATATAATTAATTAAAATTAATGTGAAAATACTATAGAACAAAATGCTATTACACTAAGCACAATACTAAATAAAATTTCTCAATTGACAGTTCAGCCGGACGCTCCGTCCGTTTGTCACGCAGAGCCTAAGCTCCATATTTGTCACATTAGGACTAGCTAAACTATAAAAAGGTACCATAGTAGACGTACATGGGTTTTTATTCGCTTTTGGTTAAACTTCAACGGTATGTTAGGTACCCCAAAGCTTAATAAGTTCCAACGAAGGTAGAGACACACACGTAACAGGCAGGAACTTGAATATGACTTGAACAGGAAAATCTCTATCATACATGCTCAAGGTCCGAACTCCCGGGGAGGAAAGACGCAGGGTGCTCGAGTGAGGGTGGGGCTTCCGCCTCCCCGAGATCCGCGGGTCGCTCGGGCAGGGCTCGGTGCGTTCGGCGCCTATGGTTCGACATGGCGTCGCTGGAGGTGGGTGTAGGGTCCGGCGAATCAGGAGATAATCCTTGTATGATCTAGATATTTGATGATGATTTTACACATCATTGCAATCAAAATTTAAAACTGTAACGAGTTCAATCGTAAGTAGTACTTTCCATTTCGAATTAAGAGTTACACGGCGGCTTCATCTTGTTCCCCTTGCATTATGTATTGTAACAATTTTAAACAAAGTTTTTTTCCGGTAAACATAGGTTTCTAAAAATTTCGGCTCTACTACGCCCCTTGGCCTGCCCCTGCCCAGCGCGCCCTCTCTTTCTCAACGGGAGCCATTTACCCGCCAGCCCTAAGTTGATGGACTTTGGACACCTATGCTTTTATACGTCACCAAATGCGTGATTCTTCTTCCGGTGCGTACGCAAAGATTGTCATTTTATCCAAGTCACGAACTGATTAGCCCAGAAATTTGCGTTCACATTTTTCCATTGGTATTTCCATTTTTATGAACGCGAATATGGGCTCTGCGATGTACGAATGGAATTTGGATTCGCGCACATTTGTTCATTTCGCATCTCCGTTCGCGTTCATCAAATAACATTCTGAATCAGACAGCAATGTTCGCGGTCTACTTGTGTATTATAGCTTACGGGGAAAACGCGATTGGTAATCGCGTTTTCAATTTATGCGGTCAGTAAAACCTTAAATCACAAAACAGTGACAGCGAACAGCGCCTACGTGTTGTTCCGTCGCAAATATTGCACGCGTACATAATGTAAAATCGTGATTGGTTCGCGTTCATCGCTTTTACGATCGTGAACTGACTTGTCAAAAGAACAACCCAAGTATACACACCTAAAGTGGACTCACGCAAAAGTGAATAACAGTGTGACATAAGAGTTAAAAGATCAGCCAAATCTGAATGTGACGTATGGTCTTGCTGTGATCCTATTGCTTCGCACGGACATTGAGAATTCTTTCTTCCACAAAGAAGGAAATCATGATAGGTCTAAAAAGATGTCATACTCTATATGTACAAACGTTTATATAGAGTGGAGAAACAGCATTGCCGTAACGAAATCTTGAGCGTTTACCATCAATATTCAGCCGATGCCCAAGCATTAATTTGAAATATCCTATATCCTTCGATGCTGATTTGGGGCTATGCGTCTAAAATTTCCTAAATTCTCTGACAGAATGGTAAACTTTCCTGATTTCCCTTACACGGTGGTACCCAGGTTTTTGTGTGTATCACTTCTGAGAACCCAGACATCTAGTATGAGTGAACTCGAGCATAGCAACTGTCCCGTGGCTGCCAGTAAATTCTTTAGTCTTATTGGCTATTTCAGGTATAGATGTGTACCTGACATTCTGGAAGAATGTTGGTGATTGTAACACCCACAAGAATACGGTGTATATAGGCCGAAACTCGACCAACTCATGGTAAAATGTTGGAAAGAATAGTCATCGTATGAACGAAACATACGATATTTTATAAAAAAATCTCTTGGTTAAACTGTATAAGAACATTGTTAGTTTAAATTTGAAAAATTTGAAAGGACAGGTAACGTATAATTACTTTTAGAAGCATCTAATACGTGCACCAGCTTTTGCTTATTGTTAGATCGTAACAGGAATGTCGTCATATTCAGTTAAATGTGAAGATGCAGACTGCGCAACAAGCGATGCTTTTGTCGAACGCTATCGAGCGACGGTAGCTGCCGGACTTTGGTCACTCGGACTGGTCATTGGAAATCAGCTTGGATTGATCAACCGGTTGGTGCAACTCGATAGCAAACCAGCAAGTTCGCAAGAAATTGCTGATAATCTTGGGTTGAAGGAACGGTAAGGTGATATTTAGGTCTACAATGCAACACCCATCACTCTGGTCTGTACTGTAGTGTACTCTATGCAAGAGTAAACTTAAGATGCGCCCCCAATCATCCTCTTTTGACACCATGTACAAAAAGTTGTTAGAGAACAAAACTCGGATTTGAATAGCCGTATCCGACTTCGACATTTTTCTGTTCCATACCGCCATACGGCCATGCCATTCGGCCCCTCTACTTTTACACAAATGTGTTCGTGAATGTTTTCAAATTATAATGTATAAAATATGAAACGTAATAATTTCTGTTCTTTAATGCAAAAAATGAAATTTGTGTTCAGTGAACAAAAAGGATGGTAAGGGGCGCAGCTTAAGTTTACTCATGCATTATATGTAGTTATATCTATGTTGAGATAGATGGACTAATTACAAAATCTTATATTTCATTTGAGGTTTAAACTATATCAATATATGTTTGCGTCGCCAGTTAACGCAAATATTAATTGAAGTATGTACGCTATGGAAAATGTGAATATGTCTTCAAGAGTACACTTTTGACATCTTTTATTCATGTACTGTTTCCGTTTTTGGGTGTAATTGGGGTTTGGGCGAAAAATGAAAGACCACCACTGAAACGTGATAGCTCGAGCGCGATAGTTTTCAGATTAACGTTTACCATTGCACAAGAAATCAAGCGTATCAGTAGATCAAGTATCTTCCAAACGAACGGAATGTTTTTGAGAGTAGTTTCGTTTCACCTGTATAATACAATACGCAGTCGTGTAAGATGCGCTCTGGAGAAGGTATCCAGATAAAAATTAGCATTTCAAGAGGGGTATAGCTATGAAACGCGGAACCATAGAACAGAAAATCCAAAGCTTTTTAACTTATTACAGTTTCAACTCTGTAGTTATGGCTTTTGTATAGTAGCGTTAAGCCTTAGCGCCCGAAATTTTCAAAAATTCGAAGCCCATACATTTCAGGAAAATATACAGTTTCTGTATTAAATCAATTGTAATTATGCATGCGTAAACTTGAGTTGCACCCCCTGTTATCCCTTCTGTCATTAGGGATTGGCGATTGACTCTGCGATGGGCTAATTGACCAATATTCTTGGACAGCGAATCTACCATTTTCACCTTTTCCTGACTTGGCACAGAGTAGACAAAACTCTCCGATTCTAAGTACGAACTATTATTTGGTTCGTCGTCACTAGATTCTAATCTTGCCCCACTCCTACTTCTCAAATTATATTCAGCCGTATTTGTAGGCAAACCCTGAAGTTTCAGAAAACTGCACGATTGAATGCAACGATCAAAGTTCACCAGACTCGGCTGTGAAGAACCGAATCTCGGTGGGACCTCCAAATGTAACGAAGAACAATCGAACGCTAGGGGTTTAAGTAAAATTCAACACTCTGGATTTTTGGGAATGTCTGACTGTCGTTACGAATAGCAATGAACTCTGATGCTTAATTCAATGTGCAGCTTAAACCAAATGAATATCTCAAAGTGCTCGAACTCTACTATCAGCCTGAACTCTAGGCTATAATAGTATCACTCTCTATGCGTGTATACACAAATAATTCCACTCTACTTATTCTCAGCAAAAGAAATAAACACAGTTTCAATACGGGTAAGTACTTTAATTATACTGCGGTTCAAAACAAATAATTCCAGTTGAAATGATGAGCAAAGTACACACGTACAATATTCCCAACACAAAATTCACCAACTGACCAATCAGTAAAATCTCCAAACACAAAAGAGAAAAATATTTGTTAAAATATCGCAAAGGTGAGCACATGCTCTTTAATACTCATCATCATGCCGCAACGTCTCTATCTTTACTTCTTCACACAATATCTTTATGTCGCCTTAATACCCACGAGCGCGTGACTATCCACAATAATCGCCAAATACTAGGATGATGAGATGCTGCTGCGCAAGTAACCGATAAGCAGGCACGCCTCTGTGCGGTAAACCAAACGAACTAAAGTCCAAACTCTTTAAAGGTTCCAACGAGCAGAATTAACCTGGTAATACCACCACAAATCCACACCAGAACATAAGACTGACTTACGATAACCGCAGAAGTAATCGCTAGAGAATGTCCAACCAAAAAACTCTAAACTGTAGCGCAATAACTAAAGAATAAGACTGACGAACAACTGAAGTGAGGCTAAGCAACAACTGTCTATCTCTCTGACGATACAACAAGAATGAGGCTAAGCAACACCTGTCTATCTCTCTGACGATACAACAAGAATGAGGCTAAGCAACAACTGTCTATCTCTTTGACGATACAACAAGAATAAGGCCTCGAGCAGAACGAGTGCAGGTTTAAATACTCTAAGCTTCGACTAAGTAAAAATGTTATCTCCAAGCAATTTTTGAAACCCATGTAACATTTTAAAGAATATATCGAAGAAAAGCTGAAGCTATTATTAGGAAGATGTTTTGACTTAACCCGCCCTAATAGCAACGAAAGTGTATTAGCACAACGATGAACCTTACGGAGCCAAACCGAACCAGACTCAAAACAACTGGGGAGTAATATTATTTTTGAACAATAACAACATATTCCTAAGGAATAAGTTTAAAATGCCAACCCAAATTAAATTCCAACCGACGACCCCTAATTTATTCGATTAGCTCTACAAACTTTGAAAAATACACAGACCTTCATTAATACACAAGCAAAGTAAACTAAAGTAAATGTGTCTTGGTCAAAAAATGTACATAAATACACACACATAACAATGTTCTTTGTTGAAATATCACAAAAGTGCTCACGCGAGCTAACAAATTCCGAGAAATCAAGTATATACAGATCTATATTTCGTAAATATGTATGTCATGTTATATATGTATCTTAAGAAAACGACGAGCTCCATATATATATAAAAATTCCCACTGAATATTAATCGATCACCTTTCAGTGTAAGGACATTTCTTAGACTTGAAATTAAGGCATTTACAACAACATCAGTTCGAACGAAGTTAAGTAAGCTACTTATAGTATATAATCTAGCGGTGATAGCGGTGTATTTGTCGGGGTTATAAATAATTTTATAGCAAAATTTAAGAGTACATAATGAAGTTAAAAACATGATACCAGTGCTCTGAATGTGGCATGGAGAAGTATAGATAGTAAATATATTTTTATGTATTTAGACGTATATACAGGAATACTATATAGTTAGTCCCGTAGGATCTTATAGAAGTGACATGCTACATTACTATTAACACCGCCAAAGAGCCTACCATGTGCTTGCTATGTGATAAGAGAAAAACAACCATACCGATATATCATCCATTCTATATCAGCAACCTTCCGTCGGCGTCAAGGTGCTGAATTCCGAGTGACGAAGATGTAATTTAGGTCTGTCGTCACTATGGTTTAACACTTTGCAATTAGGGAATTAAGCTTTCCTAGGCCTAGTTAAATCAATTGCAAAACAGAGTAACATATAAAACCGCAATAGCAACAAACGATCTATAGCTACGCGGATTCCGAATTACCCTCGAAAGGAGATCATACATCGAGCAGTCGTTGAGATGTTACCATTTTCATATTAGCTGAAGAGCACCGTGATTTGAAACTTCAGAACGTGCTATCGCGTGAATCCGTTGGTCCAGTAAAAAGTTGAGTTGCACAAGCCTCAAAAACCCAGAAGCGGATGAGGTTATAATTCACCACCCTGGCTAACGAGAATTTCTCGCTGCGCCGGTTTCCCGCACTAATTAGAATTCAGTAAACTTACACTGACTTAGATTTCAATTGCACGATACGGTATATATTATTAAGAACAGCGACGAAGAATATATACATAATTAGATAAACTCCATGTAGTATAGCAGCAGTCTTTGATGTAGCGTGTGATGTTCGAACCAAATAATTTAAGTGAATTTATTAATAAGAGATCTTAATACTAACACAAGACTATAATGCCCATAACCGTGTCCGTGTCCAAAAACTCTTATAGTATAGTACCATTATACGAAGAAAATTTCTAGTAAAAATTATTGCCGGTATATATAAGTACATACTTAGCCGCAACTATATCAACTCATATATAATTAGAAAAGTAATGACGAGATAAATACATATATTTTTGCAACGCAAAACGGTCCGGTTATCACACACAGTTAGAGCAGATTCCATTATAAAGCATTGAGAATTATATAACATATACGTAGTCAAAATTTGCTAACAAATAGTCAAAGCAACTTCTGTTCTATACACGTAATTCCATACAATTTCATTGCACGATTTCCAAATGAGCACGCTTATAACATTGCATGTGTAACATCAATACTCATGTATAAGTTTTTTACTATAGCGTTCTGAAGAAGTGATTTATACTATTCTATTCCATCTATTCAAACTTTAGAAAAAATCCATTAATGCAGAATAAAGTAAACTCCACAAATATGTTGTACGCAATCATAGCGCAGTCACAACAAAGAACATAAAATGGCTTTTTTACTACTGTAAAACGAAAATTTTTTTACTGATCTAAAGAGCAGGTTCACAATCAACATAAGTATAGTGTATCGTTTATTCGGCCAAGAAATGAGCAATAAAAACTGAAACCGCCCAATGACTATGTAAATCACAACCACAGTGCTAACAAGTTATTGCTAGACTGAGACTGAGATTGATCAAAGCTTATTAAACTTGAAACAAGTAAATCTTCAAGCAAACAAACATGAATCTTAGGCAAATTCCTTCAACATAAGCTTCACGAAACAATTTTTTTATAAATAAAAAAACATGTATACTATACGTAAATTATTCCATTAACAACAGATTGATAGTACATATATAGCAAGTCTATGAAGGCCGATAATAAAAATTGTCTAAGTTTCCGTTTATAACGTCGTGAAATTACCTTCACCAGGAGCTGTTGAAGTTCAATTACTTTACTTTGATTAAAAAATAGCCATTTAATTTACATTCTATAGCGGCCACCATTTTTATAACTCGATCGTTTTTTAAGACTGATCCTATTATAACCTTGGAGTATTATAGCTGCTTAGCCTTTTGGCAACCGTAAGAGTGTAGTAGTGATCGTACAAACATTCGCAGTTCTCAGTGAGCCGAAAGTCGGACTCAACACCACTGCAGCAGCACAACACCATATTTTTTTAAAAAATTAAACGGGATTAGCGCGATAAATTGCATAGCTTTTCTAGCCTTCCGAGTTAATTCTTTCAGCTTAAAAGTAAATTTCAAATATTCTCTAAAAATATATCATTTCGAAATGGGTTTGGCACGTGTGGATGTTTTTGTTACATTTTTAGGTGAATTCAGGGTATTTTGTGCAGCACTACTCAGCATTCATTCATTAAAAAAATTAGTCTACACCTTATTGCGAAACTTTGGTTATTTTGACAACCCAACGGTCTCAGCGAAGCATCTGGTTGTCTTTCAATATACATTGACGGTATAATATGAAGCGAACCTGTTGACCATCATTAGACTGAGCAGATATACAAGATCTTTGGTTCCCTAGGCAAAGTTATTCAGTCATAACCAGCATAACTGAACGTGTATATATATTCGTTAAATTACTAGTAATTATGGTACTATGCCACGATTTGTCGCAAAATCACCAGCTGCAGATAGAATAACTCGTCAGCAGATGATCGCTCGAATAATATCGAATTTGCTACAATTACAAGTATTGCTATTAGAGTTTATCTAAGCATAGAACTAAATCATTTCGTATGACGCAATTGCTATATATCTCTCTAGTGCTGAACGTTTTAGTTCCTTAGGCAAAACGCCGCTCCAAAGAAAAACAAAGATTGTAGTGTTATAATGTCTTGACGCAATATACGAAATATATTCATCATAAGACTATGTCGTTAAGCAGCTAAAGTGAACCCTAGGCCTGTTTACGAAAACCTTAGTAGTTGCATTTATGGCAGAAGTATGACTGTTTCAAGATCTGTTTTAAAATTTTATCAATATGATAATCGAATACAGAAATACGTTCACAAAAACCTAACGCACCAATGTTAGCTTATAAACTAATGGTACCGACGTTCGTTTGCGTTTACTCTCGGTCATAACCGAATGCAAAAATTCGTTCTACAATACAAAAACGTTTTAACGTTCGTTTTATGCTGTTATTTTGCGAGACTGTATTTATTAACCTTACAAAAATGTTCTGATCTCAAATGAGAATTTTCTATTGCTACAAAATTGAATTTTGACCGATTTATTACGCAAAAAAATGGCACAATAAAAGGGGCGAGTACCAATATAGAACTTTTATAAAACCAGGAAATTGTAGGTATAATATGTGACGCCTTTACTTAGGATAAGAATGTTAAATTTGGTTGGATTCATTATATATCAGTTTTGACAAAATTAGGCGCAGGCAACACCCCCATGACCATAGCTAAAAACATATCCAGGGTATAAATATGTCATACCAATAGTGGAGTTTCCTATTGCGGCCAAAATTACCGAAATCAAGGTTAACTAAACACATAACTCCCGCGAGGTCATAAAGGTCGGGTCAGTGTCAAGCTAAGTGTCTAAGCTATATGTATCCCATGCCGTTGTCAATATGCTAAGCGTGAGGCCGGGGCTTGCTTTTGGCTAAGAACCTTCTGTGAAGCATATATTATGCCTAAAACCAAGTCGGGGTCAAAGTCCAAAACATGATCAGACCTAATCACCTATGAAATTACGTTTGAATATAATTGGTAAAATAATAAAAAAACAGCATCGCAAGTTGCACGATATAAAGTCAGTGCACACTAGCTGCAAAAATGACAAACGGCCGCACTGGCAACATTAAGAAAAGAGTGAGCTCAACCGTTAGCAAGCTTTAACTCGAGAAACGCGTAGACATAACAGGGGCGGCATAGTTTAACACAGATTACTGTAAGTTATCTGAGCCTGCCGAATACAATGTTGCGAATGCTAGTTCTAACGTGATTATTACAAGAAAACAACCAAAATCTTGTTGTGACTAAAAGGACATTATAATAAAACACAAGATGAACATTTGATTACAATTTATTATTAAAACTGGGTATTTTTCGCGGCCGGTGATCCTTGTCGAATTAAACTATTTATTAGTTTGTACATTTTTGTTGAATAAAAAAATAAAAGGCCTAATGTAAAAAAACGCATGTACTCAGTCATCAGGGGATTCGGCTTACTCACAGGATACAGTCGCGACGTTTCGTCAGCAGCAAGATTCGGTGTTTCGTTTTTATTAACCTACACTCATCTATGCATCAAAGAAACATCAGAAAGCAATATTCCAGCTGCGATAATACCACCACACCTTAGCAATCCAAAAGTGCAACACACACTACACGTACGATATGTTAGTCTCGAAAGTTAAATGTTTTTTACCACCATTATGATTACGCTTATTAGCAAGGATCATTGTGTTTCCCCTGTTTATATCAGAATACCACGAGTTTTCGGCAGCGAAGACACTAAGGCAAATATCAAAGACTTTGCTGCAGTCATAACAAGTGTCGTTATTTTTGATAGAGGCACATAGTACACATGGCATTTCAAATAGAATAAGCCCGGCTCATCGAATTAATTTAGATTTATTGGGTTACTCGAACAGTTAAAACAAAATACAAAACTAATCCATTTGTAAATAGTGCTCTTCCTATTGGATTATTAATCATATGTTCTATGATACCACATATTGGTCCGTCAAAGGAAACGCATTTATGATATGAATGAGTAACTAATGATCTATAAATGTAGTCAGTACGTACATACAAGCTTTCTCACGTTTTTTAACAATGATAAGAAGTTATGCCGCCGATTTTTTTTTATAAAATGAGACTGATAGCTTAAAACACAGTACAATAATACTCACATTCCTGGTTGGACCTGGCGTCGAGTTATATCCGGCACCGTAATCCAAAAAAAAATAATTCCAAGATCAACAGATATCATCAGTGCAATGGTCCAGGTGATAGCTAAAATCAACAGGGATATATAATTTATCAATCAACCTAACCGAGCGGATCATGTTCTTTACAGGACAGTAGCTGTAGGCGAATCTATAATTATATTATAACTGTAATCAAAGAGCACGAGTCGTCACTTGCGTTTAATAAGTCGTCATAAATGTGGCTGAGTCGACAATTTTAAGATGCTTGTGGTTAATGTTATTTACATAAAAAATTTTTTTATCTAGCCGAACACTAGCCGTAGTCGAATCTATAATTGTTTTATAACTGTAATCAAAGAGCTTGAGTCGTCACTTGCGTTTAATAAGTCGTCATAAATGTGGCTGAGTCGACAATTTTAAGATGCTTGTGGTTAATGTTATTTACATAAAAAATTTTTTTATCTAGCCGAACACTAGCCGTAGTCGAATCTATAATTGTTTTATAACTGTAATCAAAGAGCTTGAGTCGTCACTTGCGTTTAAAGAGTGTCATAAATGTGGCTGAGTCGACAATTTTAAGATGCTTGTGGTTAATGTTATTCACATAAAAAATTTATCTAGACGGACAATAGCTGTAGGCGACTCTATAATTATTTTATAACTGTAATCAAAGAGCTTGAATCATCACTTGCGCTTAAAGAGTGTCATAAATGTGACTGAGTCGACAATTTTAAGATGCTTACGGTTAATGTTATTTATATAAAAATTTTTTTTATATAGCCACATAGTAGCCGTAGTCGAATCTATAATTAAAAATTGTATTTAATTACATAGTTTTTGCTGTTACAGGTTTTTGCTAGTATACAAACATAACTAGTATCTCACATCCGAAGGTGAAATGTATCAAGCTTGGTTTTATTTATGCTGTTATTTTCTAAAACTATCTGTAAGCAGGGCACGCTGTGTTTAAAGCATATACTACCCTAAAACCTCTAAAACCCTGCCTTATTCAAAATCCTATAATTTCGTAGACCCTAAACCGATTGAAAACAACTGAAATGCATTAAGTATTCATGTTGGTCTCTAGATACTCAAACCGTCGTATCCAATGTGGCAAATAACTATATACAGACCATGTTTGGGCTTTGGACCAAAATACTCAAGTCAGACAGTATTCTGGAAATCCATTGACCCTAAGTCTATTGAATACCTCTGAAAAGTTAGGAAATTTTCGTGCTGGGCTCCAGATAACCAAACTATTGTACTCAGCACTCATAAAGATATATACCATTTTTGGTGCTCTGTACGCGATACACGACCAAAGAAATGAAAACACACTACATTTCGGAGATCGGGTTTGTCGACCTTAAAACTCTTGAAACCCCATTAAAACTATACTATAGTCAAGTTGGACTTAAGGTAGTAACGCATCCGGCGTGCTTGATAACCCAATAGGCACTCATTGTAAAAACACGCAATAACGTGCCGAAATTTGAAAAATCTATATATCTGGCAAACGGTCAACGTATCATATTCGGCCTCACAACGGCCCAGAGAATGCTCCCAGAAAAAAGTCGTGGTCAGAGTTGTAGCTCTGGATGAGCCGATTCAGTCGTTTTTCAATGCGACGCCTGTGTCGGGAGATATGGGCTGCGAAACACTGGTACTTGCAAGGCCAGATTTGGCAAAGAACGCTTGGCAACCTGTTATTTTGCTATGACCGTGAAAATGGAATTCGATTTGCTCGCGTTTAACTAAAGGGCACATTTTCATTACTTTTGCTATCAAACAAAAAATTATCCAAACAAATCACCTGACGATGAGTTATGAATGACAAAAGCTGACAAATAAAAGAAATTTTCGCGATTTTCGACAAGCGCACTAAAGTGGAAACCTCTTCGCTTCCCCAGCTCAGTTTGAATAATATATTACTGTTGAAAAGAATTTTATTTTACAGTGTACGTAGTGGTAAAATGCGCTCTTCGGTTAATAAACACGATATCTATAGCCTCGAATTTACCTAGAATAAGGATAGTTCGGCATCTCAGGTCGGTTTTAAATACGTGCTTGGGAGGTCATGCACATTTACGGGGGTAACTGTGCTGTTCTATTGTGGGATTTGGGGGGGCTTGAACACCATTGCGTGTACTGTACTGCTTATTTGGGGGAGACTCGGGATACCGGTGCCGTGGCCTTGTCTAGCAAGCTTAGCTGTGGATAAGCAAAGGGAAGTTTTTATGCCTGATTATTCATCCTTGTGAGGTTAAGAACGGAGTAAACAAGCAGCACAACGGAACAAAAGTTTGTCGACGTTCCAATAAACGCATGTAACAATCTCTAATTGTTACATGTCGACAGTAGCAAAATGAAAATTTATCTAAAAATTTAACATAATGTTTTAAATATATCCAGCTATAAAATGGAGTGCTTCAAACTATGTCAAGAATTTCAATTAATTTTACAGTTGTTGATTGTAGCAGTGTTTTTCGTTGTTATTTTCAAACATAATTGATTTTCACGAAATATATTTGTACACTCTTAACAAAAACTGGATGCCTAATATATCAAATATTGGCTCAAAATGACCTTTTGAACATTAATTTGAAAAGTGTCGACTGTGCGATGTGTGGACATGCAAGCTTACGTTATATACAGATATTTGTGTATTTAAGTAATACACATTTGTCTACTATATAAATGTTTTGGGTTTTTCTCGGTTTTGCAGGTACAGCGATAAAATTATGGTATCATTCGCATCGACTATCTGGCTTAGAATATTGTCCAATTTAAAACAAAAAATATTTTCGAATTTTTGGCTTCCCGATTTTTGGTCCATTGATACCCAAAAATTTCGTAAAAGTTTTTTTCTCGATAAATGCATAATTTTATATATCATACGAATCACATTAATGAGCTTGGCCAAATATTAGCAATCTGGTCATGGGTGAACGACGTAGGCTTAGTCTAATGCAACAACTTCTTAATCTGTGAAATTATTCCGTTGCTATCAGCACCATTCGACTCTGTTCGTCAATACGGTTCGGACAGTATATAAAATTATGTATTTTCGACATAAACATTTGTTCCAAATTTTTGAGGACCATTGGGAACCCAAAAAATCAAAAACATTCCGGCATAAATGTGTTCTGGACCAGCTCGTCGAGCTGAGTCGATTGGTAGGAGGACAAATATAGATGTATCTTCAAAATTGACCACTTTCGGTCTGGGGGCTAAAAGAAAAGACCAAAGTTTTTGTATGTGATTATTAGATTTGCAGGTATTTCGTACGAAGATTATGTCGGTTTCGCGGACAAAATGAATAATTTCACCGAAGAATTGTTTTCGAAAACGTTGATACCGAACGTAGCGTCACGGTTACCAGAAAAACTACAAAACAAACTAAGTTCGTATATTTCTCACATATGCGCGAGGTCCGAGGTTCCAGGTGGTAGCGTGGGTCCTTGGAGTTTCAGCTTTGGCTTTCCGTGAGCGGAAACAGCCAGCATACATGGAGGTGTAGGTGTGGCACCTTGGGTGCAGCGTTATGGTCGGCCACCGCTGTGGTGGGTCACCAATAAGGAAACCTCTCAGAATAAGTTAGCATTTATTTGACGATATTATAATATGGGTTTATTTATTATTTTTTGAAAGTCAGAGGTGTCATTATAACTAGAAAGAAAATGTTAGCGTAGTAAATTTGTTAGATCTATGATCAAGTTGTCGCTAACATTAGATTGCAAAATATGGCGATCAATCAGTTTCAGGTTAGACATATAGCTGAAGATGATAATTGTGCTTCTTTTGTCGGTTTTGCCACCATTGATATTCATTTGATGTAATGTTGAACAAACTTTTTACATTGACAACCTCTATATCACTTACACCGCTGCATTTTGGTTTTCCACAATGTTTTATTATCTGTTTAAAAAATATATATATGAAGGCATTTTAAAACAACGATTTGCTGTATTGATTTTACCTTTGATTGTTTAGCTTAAGCATGTTGAAAAGCTTAGCACTTTTGTTTGATATTGCAGAAACATAAAGCCGCGTTTTAGCTTAGTCGTTTGAACACATGGCGAGAGCAAAAGCATAGGCAAAAGATTGAATATATCGATTGAATCAATCTATTACTGATTTAATTAAAGTTAGATACAATCCGAAATTTGAGAAAATTTGCTGAATTGCTTACGCGTGATAAAAATTAAGGTGTCTCCTTCAACCATTCTTTTTAATATTACTGATATCGATTAGGTATATAGGTGAAGTTTCTGCGATTTGGCGAACCTAGAGTCAATCACAGAAAATCTAAGCGTATAACTTGGTGATCGTGACTAGAACACGAGCGTACCACAATTGGTCGAACGAGCGCAGGGAGTGAGTCTGCCGGCTAGTTACGTATTTAAATATAATAATTAATATATATATTATGTATATTATATATATGTTATATATATAATATATCATATACATGTATGTGTGTTAGATCTTATCAATTGTTACCGATTGTAATAAAACAATAAAATTGTACATATTGTCAACTGATACACATAAAACTAAGTTTTAGAACAAACGCTATCGAAAACGCAAAAGCAGCCGCAGCCAAAGCCAATATTGTCAACGTCGAATACAGCGTGAACGATGCTGCGAAATTGCCAACAAAGTGGAGCGAACGCTTTGACTTTGTTTCAATTTTGGATGCACTACACGATATGGCACGTCCGGATTGGTGTCTGTCCGAAGTGAGAAGAATCCTAAAATCAGACGGTACATTTTGTCTAATCGATATAGCAATGCATGCGAATCCGGCGCGGAATAGAGGCAATCCTAATGCTAGGATAAATTATTTGGCATCGTTGTTTCATTGCATTCCGGTTTCGATGTATTTCAGTGACGGTATGGGCCTAGGAACTTGTTGGGGTGTCGAAAAGGCCGAACAGATGATTAAAGAGGCTGGATTTAAAATTGTAACTACGGGTAAAGAAGCTATACCGGGGTTAATGCACATTTTTGCAGTCAAAAATTGAGATTATGTCATTGCGTTCAAGAGTTTTGATTGAAATTTTGTGTTGCTTTGTGCAATTTTCTTGCTTATTACAATATATAAAATTATAACAGATAAAGATGCTATACCATGATTTAGTCACGTTTTTGCAGTCAAAAAGTAAGATTATATTATTGCGTTCAAAGGTTTTGATTGAATCTTGTGTTGCTTTGTGTAGTTTCCTTGCCTATTAGAATATATTGCACTAATCGTACCGTTGCTGTAATAGCTTTTTAAGATCTTCGTTATTTATATGTTCTTGCTTCTGACAGTAACAGAATCCTTTTGAAAATATAGGTTGTTGCATAACTAACGCAGTTTTTGCAGTCAAAAAGTAAGATTATATTATTGCGTTCAAAGGTTTTGATTGAATCTTGTGTTGCTTTGTGTAGTTTCCTGCCTCTTAGAATATATTGCACTAATCGTACCGTTGCTGTAATAGCTTTTTAAGATCTTCGTTATTTATATGTTCTTGCTTCTGACAGTAACAGAATCCTTTTGAAAATATAGGTTGTTGCATAACTAACGCCCCACCTCCAACTGTCTCTGAAACTGACAACTATACTTACAACCCTCATACTTTCAGAAATTGTAACCGAACATATAAATATCTACGTACAACGAGATGTCTGATACTCGACTTAATTTCGCTAATCGAATAACTGCGGTCACACTATAACCAAAATAGGTGTGAAGTTGCGCTACATTGGTCCTGGCATTCGTCTTCATAGTCCCTATATCATTAAAATATGGTTTAAATTAATAATATGTTTGATCTAACTGGTTCCATAGCTGACTTGTCTCGAACAGGAAGACCACCGACGGCATCTGGTGATGCTGCGATATGTGATATTTCCTATAGTTTTGGCAGTAGTTCGACAGTGAATTCGCCGTGGTACTGTTCACACCGATATCAGCAAATCAACTGTTTTTTGGAACTGTTAAAAGTCTTTGTCTAAAACCTTTTAGACCGATGTTAATTTATGCTCTGAATGGTGTTGATTATGATCGCATGGCTGAGTTTTGTGAAAAATGGCTACAATACCTCGATGATGATCCGGACTCAGCTGACGAAGTCATTTGGTCCGACTAAAGCAATTTTAAACTGAACGGCCATGTTAACCATCATAATTGAGTTTATGGGAATGCGAAAATCTTATAAATTTTTGGTCACCATATGGAATGCTCCTGGTCTAACATTATGGGTCGGGTGGATTTTTAGGCCGTTATTTTTCGATGGTACTATGAATGCAGACAATTATCTATTATGGTCCTGCGAAATTAATTTTATTTTAATATTCATCAGTTACCATATATTAACAGACATCACTTTGCAACGGCTGTGCGCCGTTGGTTGGACGAAACCTTCCCTGATAGTTGGCTAGGGCGCCGAGGCCTTGTCGATGGCCTGCTCGTTCTCCTAATCTAAGCGATCCTAACATTTTCTGTGGGGGGTATTGAAACACAAGGTATACAAAAGCAAACCACAAGCCCTGTTGTGCCTGCAAGAGGCTATATCGGAAGAGCTGTCTCTTCTGGAGACTGACATGGCTGGAAAGGTGTGTCGAAGTGTGCCTTTTTGACAGGAAGAATGAATTGATCTAGAGGGCGCCCAGGTTCACACTTAGGATAAGTGTTTATTCATCAGAAACCTAAGTTATAATATGTGAGAGTACGTGCATACCAAAACGTTTTTGGATATGTTTAAATTTGGACTTTAATGCTGGAACGTTACTTATGGAACACCTTGAATATTGCCAATATTTAGATCCTGTAATTTCCTATTTTTAAGAAATATTCTGTGCAGTATTTACTTTAAGGCCAATTATATTTTTTACTGTTTCTAGTTATAGTTTTGTGAAAATGAATGGATGTGATTAACCAACTCTCTTTTATATATATATTTGTAGGATCAGCGCTAAATAGACTTGCTAGAACTGCATGCAGTTGTCTGAAATTGCAACTCCAAGCCTGCTGTCAGTATGTATCTTTGAATAAGAGCTCTCAATTCTATATTTTTGGTCCCGACGAACACCAACGTGTGTGCTTCGGTGTCATTTGTTATTCTCAGACGCTGAGAGGAATAGTTGAAGGACAAATTATTATGTGGTACAAGTTACATTGTATACGTAGATAGATAGCCCTATTTAGCCCAAACCTGCTGTCAGTATATATCTTTGAATAAGAGCTCTCAATTCTATATTTTTGGTGCCGACGAACACCAACGTGTGTGCTTCAGTGTCATTTATTATTCTCAGACGCTGAGAGGAAGAGTTGAAGGACAGATTATTATGTGGTACAAGTTACATTGTATACGTAGATAGATAGCCCTATTTAGCCCAAACCTGCTGTCAGTATATATCTTTGAATAAGAGCTCTCAATTCTATATTTTCGGTCCCGACGAACACCAACGTGTGTGCTTCAGTGTCATTTTTTATTCTCAGACGCTGAGAGGAAGAGTTGAAGGACAGATTATTATGTGGTACAAGTTACATTGTATACGTAGATAGATAGCTCTATTTAGCCCAAACCTGCTGTCAGTATATATCTTTGAATAAGAGCTCTCAATTCTATATTTTCGGTCCCGACGAACACCAACGTGTGTGCTTCAGTGTCATTTTTTATTCTCAGACGCTGAGAGGAAGAGTTGAAGGACAGATTATTATGTGGTACAAGTTACATTGTATACGTAGATAGATAGCTCTATTTAGCCCAAACCTGCTGTCAGTATATATCTTTGAATAAGAGCTCTCAATTCTATATTTTTGGTCCCGACGAACACCAACGTATGTGCTTCAGTGTCATTTATTATTGTCAGACGCTGAGAGGAAGAGTTGAAGGACAGATTATTATGTGGTACAAGTTACATTGTATACGTAGATAGATAGCTCTATTTAGCCCAAACCTGCTGTCAGTATATATATTTGAATAAGAGCTCTCAATTCTATATTTTTGGTCCCGACGAACACCAACGTGTGTGCTTCAGTGTCATTTATTATTCTCAGACGCTGAGAGGAAGAGTTGAAGGACAGATTATTATGTGGTACAAGTTACATTGTATACGTAGATAGATAGCTCTATTTAGCCCAAACCTGTTGTCAGTATATATCTTTGAATAAGAGCTCTCAATTTTATATTTTTGGTCCCGACGAACACCAACGTGTGTGCTTCAGTGTCATTTTTTATTCTCAGACGCTGAGAGGAAGAGTTGAAGGACAGATTATTATGTGGTACAAGTTACATTGTATACGTAGATAGATAGCTCTATTTAGCCCAAACCTGCTGTCAGTATATATCTTTGAATAAGAGCTCTCAATTCTATATTTTTGGTCCCGACGAACACCAACGTGTGTGCTTCAGTGTCATTTATTATTCTCAGACGCTGAGAGGAAGAGTTGAAGGACAGATTATTATGTGGTACAAGTTACATTGTATACGTAGATAGATAGCTCTATTTAGCCCAAACCTGCTGTCAGTATATATCTTTGAATAAGAGCTCTCAATTCTATATTTTTGGTCCCGACGAACACCAACGTGTGTCTTTCAGTGTCATTTATTATTCTCAGACGCTGAGAGGAAGAGTTGAAGGACAGATTATTATGTGGGTACATTATTATCATTATAAAAATCTTATGCCAACTTTGTGGCATAGGGGCAGGGTTTAAAATTGTGTTCAGGTACATACAAATTTGACTAAAACTACAATACGTGGCGATGCCTCATAGGTCATCGGCACTATCCTAAATGTACTAAAATTTAAGTTACGTTGACTTGAAAACGGCTCTCGAAAAGAGCCCTATTTGGCACTAAAATTTAATTAGCATTTCTAGCGTTTCCTACTCGACAAAGCGAGTCAGTAAGCGGAGGCTCCGGATGTCGGGACAACCGTAACAATTTTATTAACTGTATTTTATTCGGTTTGTATCCTTAGATTGTTCCGGTTCCTGATTCTCAACCGAGATTTTGTGTATAATTCGGATGGGCTGGGGAAAATCTATGATTTACCATAACTTTGTAATTTGAAAGCCTTTCTCTATGAAATTTTGCATGGGGCTGGGATTGACCTTATTTATCGATTTACTAGGACCGGGTCAACGGGCCTCTGTTTGTCTGATAAAAATCATTAAAATTCCTGGAGGGAATCTTAAGCTATAAACAGTTAAAGTTTTGGGTGGAGGCGGACCCCTGTCGGGTCGTCGATGTTCTGATTCCGACTTGATAATGTTGAGTTTAAGAGCGGCTTCCGGTAGCGGACACTCCTACAAAGAAACTACGAGAGTTCCAACGAAATTCCTGGAGAGAATCTTACAATATTTCAATTTTACGTTTTCGGCGGGGCAGGCCCTTTCAGGGCCGTCGGGTTTAGGGTTCCGACGCGAAATCGATCAATGTTAAAGTTACATTCGTTGATAGACATTACGACGAAGAAACTGCCAAAGTTTTAGCTAAATTCCTGGAGTAAATCCTAAGATGCAGCAATTTTCATATTTTAGTGTGGGCAAGCCCCTTCAGGGTCGTCGAGTTTGGGATTCCGACGCGACATTCGAAAGTTTTAGGTACTAACTCGATAGTTCGGATGTTAATCGAGATCCGGGTAAAATTTTAACGGAATTGCTAAAGTAATTCACAAGGAATACTAAATCCTCATTCAGAGTAAGTAGTCTGGCTTACAGGATGTTGGGTCGGTATACCTAGCCGCGGTTCAATACAATTTCTCAGCTCGTGAGCAATATCTAGAAGACTACTGACGTCTTAATTGACGTCTTAATAAAGCCTCAACTGAGTGACTAAGGTGGCTTTGCTCTGCTAAGTCCAAATTGTTCGGGGTTCCTATTGACAAAATATCAAAATAAGCGGACGAACTTGCGTCAAAAGAAACGATAAAGCAAGTAGAGTCCTGAGCAAAACCATTGACAATGCTTGACAAAAATGATATGACAACGGATGATTCGGAATTTTACTGATAATTTTCAACCAGAAATTTGTTTTAACCTCGGTCGGCCCAACGATTACTTTTTAGTCCTAGCTCGACTCAGGGAACCATGTAAAATAAAGATGTACGCGAGTGTTGCGTTTGTTAGTGTCTTAACTCAATGACCGAGGGAGGCTCAGCACGACTCCGAGCGTCTGATCTAATCGTGTGAATGGCTTATCATGGCTGCGGATCTGTGGAACAAACTAGGACGGGCAGGGCTATCATGTAAAAAGGAAGTATGGACAGGGGACTCAAAACGCTACACATTGATACGCCTACTACCACGCTGTTCAACCATAAGGGCTAACTGGTAAGCTTCAGAAATATACGGCTACCCTAGTGGCCTCCCTGTCCACACTTACAGTCTTTCGTTCCGGCGGTCGACGTCCATAGCGAGCGTCCATCCATTCGCCAAGCCAAAATGAAAGCCAAGAAAAAGAAACTTAAGTTAAATTGAACACTTGAAGCCGATAGAAGGCGATATAGGCGGTCTGCAAAACGACCACACTCTGCGCTGCCAAAGTCATACTGAACGCTGCAGAGCTAGCGCAGCTCTGCTTAAATACTAGAAATTTGAAATTTCAAACTTTTGAATTTGAAAACCTTAAAGTGCTTATTCAGCACTTTTGGGGCGATTTGACCCCGAATTCTAACCTCTTAAATAAATATTCTTATCGTGGCGAATTCTGATTAAATTTGAACTAATATAATGTCCAAAATTGAATAAATTTAATATCAAACGTCTAGAAACTTCTGATAAAACTCCGTATTAAGCTATCAATACTAATATTAGCTGCATCCCACATATGAGAGGTCAAACAGCTCCAAGTCGTATCAAACTAACGTTAATACAAAACTTTATCAAAACTTGTAACAACCGCTGATAAGAGGTCCCGAGAACATCAAATAATTCAAACTTTGTTTAAATTTAATATAAAATTTATATATAATTTCTGCAAATTCGACGTCCATCTTATTTGCCCAAGTAGCGGCGACGTAGTCTTTGATTGTAACGTCAACATCAGAATTTCGAAACTAGCTAGATTCGTCCGGGCAACTTTAATATTTATTTTAAATTTTAAATTTGTCTTAATATTATATTTATTGATTAAACCGACGCGAAGACTTTGTTAGTGACACACACCCGCTAAAGTCAAACTTTCTAGAAAGTTCGCGACACAGTCCTAGGTTCACCTTATTTACTCGAGAGAAGTATCAGCTATTATGAAGCATCGGCACGTGCGGGCAGCTCGCTACCAATTTAATATAAAATTAATATTAAGTTCACATGTTGACATAGTGCAAGAATAAAGTTGCTGTCGCGATGGCGTAGTTGTTTCGTATAAGCCTGGATTCGGCGTACTCAGAAGAGAAGTTACTTAAGTAAACAAAAGGAAACAAGCGAGGGAAAAAGGGGTAAATAAGAGGGCAACGTTCCCTTGGCGATGGCCGAAGTGCCAAACGAAGTTCGGATTCGGACTCAGCAAGTCCGTCCGAACACACTGATATCTAACAAGTCCGCATTCGGACGACAAAAGGTATGGCTGTGCTCTCGGGTGGAACCCATGACAAGTTTTGCAAAAGTTGGGGTTTTAAACAGCCCCTGGGGGTTCGGGGTACCTTTCCTTGGGGTGCTAAGTATATATTTGTGTTAGTCTCGACCAGGGGAATCCAATAAGGGGTTACACGCCTGTCGGGGCGTTATTTCCGCAAATTCCATGGGGGATACCTAAAAGTAGGCAGAGCGGGACCGGTGCGGGCTCAAATTAAAGCCTCGGATCTGGGAATTACAACGGTATCCTATACATATATTTACGTTTAATATTCGATAAGTTATCTAATTGTGTTTGACAAGCTTACATATACACTTATTTACCCATAAGTTCGTAAATCCGGGTTGGATCTCCACGAAACCGGTCTCATTAGAAAGACCGTAAAATTTCCTACCAAGAAAGTTAAGTGCTATATTTGTTATTTCTCGACGGTTCCGGAGTTATGAGCCCGAGCCGATACTTTTGGTACCAATTTTCATAAATTTTCATTTTAAAGTTCATATTATCTTGATAACTTGTCCAGTGACAATGATAACATTAAACACTGAGAATTTTGATATTTTAAGTTTTCACTTATATTTTTCACGGAAATTGCTCATTTGCTGTTCGCTTTCGGGCGAACAACCAAACTTTTTGTGGTCCTCATTCGTGAGAACGGTCGTGACGGGTCCAGCCGGTCTTTCCTATGAAAAATCGAAGTAAACTTTGCGGTCCTACCACGCCGGGTAAGGCTATTCCTACGTATCGGGACAGGCGGGGAGTCGTATCGTTCTACAATTCTTCGAGTCGAGTATGGATCAGTCGAGGATCATAAAACGGTATAGAATCATGACAAATTATAGGCGCTTTCATGGCCTTTAACAACACAAAAGTATGGTATGAATACGGTACACACAATTATATAATGTACCTGACTCCACCCAGGTACAGATAATTCCTTTGCATATCGTTGTCTTGCATATTGTTTGATTTTGATCTGTACCATATCGAGGGTGAAGATTTCAGCCTCGTTTGCCGAGGCCAGATGATTTGAAAATAAATAATACGCTCGTAATTATACGAATCCAGTGAATAATACGTGAATTTATGGCCATCAAACATGGTACAACAAAACGATGGTAATGGTACTATATATAGATATATACGCGATTTAAGTGTACCAACGAGCCTTTATAACCCTGCAATCAACGATTATATAACAATATATACGGTAACAATATTCCGATGATTCTTCATCCCTGAAATGTTAATAACGATACCCACTTTGATCACTGAAAACTGTCGGCGGTGCGGGCCGAAATATGACGGAAATCTCTAGTTCGTAGCAAGGTTAATGGACGTAACGATCCATGATTTGTGCTAAACATCAGGGGCGGATCCAGGGGGGGTGGGGGGGGGGGGGTGAACACCCCCCCCCCGAAATTTTTTCCCATGCGAAAACTTAGTAAGGGTCCATGCGTCGCGGCGAAACTTGTGATCACTGTTTCACATGTTTCTGTCGCGAATATGAACAGCGTGTTTCAGCTTTCGGCCTGACTGTTATGACTAATACGTTGCTGCTGCTGCTGGTGTATGTTGATATTATATACCATTGTTACATAATGAAAGTTGCAATAACTGAAGAACTGTTGCTTACCATATGGTGGAGCTTCTTCCGGCTTCGCATCACCATTTGTTGACATCACCATCGGCATTGCTCGCTGAAACAATATGGGACCAGCAGCAGCAACGGCAGTTGAGGAAAAATGCCGGTAGCACCGAGTTACCGAAATAGGCTGTTCATGTTCGCAGACGCGAATTAGGCACCTAGCCGCTCGGGGCGCGACAATTACTGTCCAACTCGGCGCTCTTCTTAACGTAGCCAATACCTTAAGCAGGATACGGACGTTGGGATAGAGTGCTTCGTTGCAAATTGCCAGAGCTCCAACTGCTGTTCCCGGTTTTTCAGTCAGTCTCGAGCAGTGCGCTTTCCATAGCTTAAGTTCTTCCTGAAGAATCACTTCAGAAAGTGCGGGCAATAAATTTTCGTAGAATTGGAATGTTGCATCTAGCTGGTTCCAGGTTGTGGACTCCACAATGCTAGGAACCAGTCGAAATAGCCCAGTTACGTTCTGCTGAACGGATCCAAACCGTGTTTCTAGCTGGTTTATTGTTTCGGTCAGAAACGGGACATATATCCTCCGTGTATAATGCTCCAGGGCCGTTTCTGCTATTTCATGCCTGCGCCGTCCACCGCGCGGCAGCTCAATTATGCTCTCGGAATAACTTGCCAGCCGTTGCGCGGATGTGAAAAATGCGTCTTCAGCGACTTGTGGGGCATTATTCACCTTCTGCTTTAGTTCTTGTATGACAATGTTAATGTTCTGGGACGCCTGAACAAGATCGGTGACTGAAGACTGCAAACACATAGAAAGATTTTGTGTAACGCTCAAAACACGCAATGTTGCACCGGCCGCACAACTCGACGGTCTTAATAATAGTGGTTAATCTGGCCCTGTTCTCCCGGACATCTTCTGCCAATTGGGTGTTGAGCTGCATTTGAATGTTTTTCTCGGGGTCCGTCATGGTATCACGAAAGTTTTCCATTAGTTCAACGCATTTTTTGTGGTATTGCGCCGCATCATGATTTGTTAAACTGCCGTCTTTGCCTGTCAGGTGGCCAAATTTTGTCAGAGGAGTCCCAACTAACGCCCCTAGGGTCTGATGCTTGCCTTTCCCTTCCAAATACGATGAAAAAAGCGTGCAGGGTAAGCAATAGGCACCCTGTTTTGACCGAGAGTATACTAGCCATGAAAATTTGTCGAAATGATCATGACGAATTGATCCTCTCCCGGTTTTGACTGGCTTAGGGAGCTGATATTGTCGATCGGGCTTCCACACGTTTTGGATAATGAAAAATTTTTCTGCCTCCGTAGTCTTCCGACATGCATAGTCCGCAATGTCAATCGAACGTTCCTGATGTAGAGCCGGGGCTTGGTCGGGATTGTGTTGAGGCTCCGCTGCTGCGGTTATATCATGGGTTGCCTGGACTTGGGTATTGCCGGTCGGTGTACATGGTCCTGCATCTGGCTCTTGGGCGGTATCATCTTGAGAACGCTCGGCTGCGTCCGACGTTGAGGGCCGCGGTAATTTTTGGAAATACTGACCAATATTAGGCTGATGGCGTTTCATTTCATTTAGATATATTTGATAAGTATAATTTTAGTTTCCTAATTTTGAGCACATGTAATTTTAAGCCTGGAAATTAAAAATGAAAAAACGAAGTCCTCGATTTGCCTTGTGGGGGCAGAAATCGCAACCTCGGAGATTGCCACCGCGAGTACCAACCTTCGTTGAGGGGGGGGTGCGTGACGGTCCTGTTTACAGCTCGTGCACGTCTTGTGGACCCGACACTGCCGCACTTGAAAACACCTCCCCGAAAATTTTTTCTGGATCCGCCACTGCTAAACATATATACGGTTTATAAATAGGGTGACGACAGAGTCTTGCGGTCGGTTCGTATGCACGGGGTAAATCGACTTAGGTACTTGCTTGCGCACAAAAGATATATAAATTGGTTCTGAATCCCATTTACGTGCGTACTTCGATGCTACGGTGGGTTTCGTACCCAGTTGGGTGTTCTACGCTGGGAGACATTCGCAACTAAATTTGAAAATGTTGACCATTACGCTATGGCCAGGATTATTAGGGAATTCGCCAAAATGTTGGCCATTACACTGTAGACAGGATTATTGGCATTCGACAAAATGTTGGCCATTACACTGTGGACAAGATTATTGGCATTCCACAAAATGTTGGCAATTACGCTGTGGCCAGGATTATTGAGGTCTTCGACTAAATGTTGGCCATTGGAATGTGGCAGGATTATTGCGGTATTTGTAAATGTTCGCCATTAGAGTATGGCCAGGATTATGGGACTGTCTGTTAAATGTTGGCCATTAAACTGTGGCCAGGATTATTGGGGTATCTGTAAATGTTGGCCATAAGAGTGTGGCCAGGATTAAGGGTTTTCAATAAAATGTTGTCATTAGGCCATGGTCAGGATTAATCCACCTTGTAACGATCCAGTATGGATCTATTACATAACAATACAGGTGTATCAATACGAGCAATCAGTACACTGAAAAAAACGTGTTTCTTGAACTAAATATCACAAATCACACGACACATACAATTTGTAGCATCAACTTACAGCCTGTCGATCCAACTTTCCATCCAGTGGCGCTGCACCTACCGCGAACGACTGATCCCATTTCAACTTGCGACCGGAACTTGCCTCACACAGCACAGGGGGCACTTTGAAAACCCCCATACCGCTGCCCTCTGTGCACTTTGCAGTGACATCGATGGCGGCATGGGGCTCATCAGGAGCACCATCCGAGGCTTGGGCCCGGTCTTGTTATCAATCGAAGACTACTTGAGCTGAAACACATAAGTATAAGAACAAGAAGGTATATATTGTTTATAAATATACTGAAGTCAGAAATATACTGTAACCAGGTCTCAAGGAGCTAGAAGTATATTCTGATCAACTCAAAAGTGATGACAACATGTACCAGCTGTAAAATGCTAGCCAGTGCACATATAGCAGTAGGTTTTCTAGCTCCTTCAGCAATTTTGGCAGCTACCCCGGCCAAGCCTCCCAACAGCACTCGCGGTTTATTTCGGCCAAAAATTTGGGTAAAATAGCCTTTTACCGAAATTAAAAATTTTACTTCTGGAAACCTTTGTGGAACCGGAGGTACCCCATTGAATACACCTTGGCAAAATCCACCATCGCATGGGCATCAGGTTCATGCACCCAAGTAAAATTTTCAGCAAATGGAGAACAGACGTCAGAACGTCAGACATATTAAGTGATATAAAGACCTGCCCGCTGATACACGTAAATTTCAGAAAGTAAACAGTACAACATAAAATATATATACAAACGACCATATAAATGTTGTAAAAACATGATATGATAATGCAACTAAACAGTGGCGCGACTTCCCCATGGTAACCTGATAATCTCAAGCTATATATGGTTACTCCTGGGGTCCCGGGTGCAGTGTTCGCCTTGCAAAAAAGCCAGTGGAACAATGATACGAAACCACTAAACCAGCAGATGCTAAATAGTTCTAGTACATTCCATATAACAAAAATTGCTGTTTTACGCTGTAGACTACTACACAGGTTCCGCAAAATTTTAAATATTAACCTTACGTCACTGCAAAAACTATATATGCAATATTAACAGCAAACATTCAAAAAATTTATCCAAATATCGAAACACCGACATGATTTTCCGAGTTATGGTTGTCACGTGAAAGCGAATAATCAAAGCTTAACAGGTTTCAAAATGGCGATATATATGTAAGTAAAAAAACTAAGGTTTTTCCAAAAACATATAATATGACAAAATCTATAGACATTAACGCTAACTAACAAGGCTTATGTATTTGGCCCCGCCACAGAGTTGAGGGAGGACTAAGGAGGATTTTCGTGCTCTGTCCAGGATTTCGACTGTCCTTCCAGGTAAATTTTGGCTTTACCCATGATCGGATTTCCAACACCCACCATACATTTTGAAATGACGTCAAAAATTATCCCAACAAAAACGGTAAAAGTAAAACATTATTTCAGGTTTTATTTTAATAATTCATGATTAATTCGGCAGTGAAATGAAACACGGCCTGCCTAAATAAATACATACATATTTTCATTACATAGGCAACAAAAACTACATATACATGTTGATACGTCTTGGAAAACATGATACACTGCAATTATGAGAAGCCAGTTGGCCTGAGGAGCCCAAACCCAGCTAATCAGGAGAAATATCCCCGGGTATTACTAATTCCGCCAGGTGGTAGTCTTGGGGTCTCAGCTCAAAGCACTCAGGTACTATTTTGGTCTTGTCGAAAGGCCAGTGTATAAGGTAGTTTCTCGAAAGTGAGTGTGAAACGCAGCGAGCGTGATTTCATCAATAGTTGTCAGTATATGTCAAATAACCTGTAACAGGCTTTGTATTTCATGTATATACTCCACCCTAATGTTTCTGGAGAAACCTTATATATAATGCTAGCACGATACGAGTTAATATATATGTTATCTGAAGGAGTAGAAAACAATGCATAACGAATAGTGACGACAGACGAAATTATTTGGTCAAATCAGGGTCACCGACAGTTGGCCTAAAATACTTGGAGAACCCCTAAAAGTATAGTAGAGTCATGTTGCGTTCTAGACCACCGCACGACTGCATTCATCATGTCGAAAAACCAATAGATATGGGCCGTTATACACGCCATGAACGCAATGTAATTAAACAAATAAAAAAAGATCACTTGAGCAGCATGGAGTCCTTCAACTCTAAATCCACTTAAAACCACTCAAATGGCATCAGATGATTTTACTGGTGGTATCCGTATTTCGATGCAACGCTCGTATCATGAGATATGGGTTACAAAACACTGTACTCGTATGGTCAGATTTGGCAAAGAACCCTTAAAATACTTTTTTGCCATTTTGATACGGAAAATGAGGTAGGAGCTGTTACCGTTCAACTAACGGGCACATCGTCATCAATTTGATATCGAACAAAAAATTGTCGAAATTCGTCCATTCGAAAATGAGTTATGAATGACAGAAAGGAACAAACAAAAAGCCACTTTCACGATTGTATCCCCTAGCGCACGCAGTGTAGCTCCACTCACTCTGTTTGAATAACCATAAATACACTTGTTTAAGGTCACAAAGACGCAACAGCTTGCTGAAGGCTAAAAATCTGTATTTCTGGCAAACGGTCAACAAACCATATATGGGGCCACAGCTGTCTAACGAGTGGCATCACAACCAAACACTATTGTCCTGCATAGGTATGGATCTCGATCATCTAGTTCTGAACGGCAGTCCCCTTTTTCGATATAACACTTCTGTCACGAAATACGGCTACAGATCCTATGTACGCACATGGCTAGATTTAGCAAAGTTCCAGTAGAACCAGTTTTTTTACCATGTCGACCCGAAAGATGGTATTGGAAATTTTTATCGCGCATATCGTCACTACTTTTTCTATCTAACAAAAATGTAAAAAAATACATCTATCCTAAGATGAACTATGAATCACAGAAATTTGCACGATCTAACGTGCTAACGCTCTCAATGGAAACTCACACAGACAAATAAACGAAACTGATACCTATGTACTTCCGTTCAAAAACAACTACATTCAATGGACTTGCATTTTGCAAGTAATAACGGGCAGCAAAGCACCACAATCATGATGTCTACAGGAAAATTAAGGGATGAAGCACGAAAATGAAACCAAAACTAGCTTACTGAAATTTAGGTTTTCTGGCCTTGCCATGGAAGGAAAAAAGGGGAATAGTATTTCCGCATACCCCCAGGTGCCCAACGGCTCAGGCGACCAGGTTTTTTGGTTCCCCCAGATATTTCCTGCACGACAAACAATAGGCAACTTTTTCTCTGCGAGGCGAAAAATATGCCAGTTTTGCCTAATGGAACAAGAATACCTAAATTTTTGCCATACGGGGAGAAAAATAGGGATTAGTCTATAGTCAGTCAGAAAAATAGGGATCAGTCAGTCTATAGGGATTAGCTATATAATGTGCATTATTGTAGCATATTTACTGAGAATCGGCCATTATGGTACTATTTTCGTGCTTTAGACCCACTGCGCACCAATTCGACCTGGAGAAAAACCGAATTTCTCGCACCTATGTCGACATGGACACCAGTTCGGTTCCCCCAGGTGTTTACTTTGGAGCCAGCTCGGGAAAACCAGCCTTTTTACAATGAAAATTCCTTAGCTTCCTCATAATCTCAACAAGTTAATAACAAACTACGGCAATGTTCTGCATATTTTAGAACTGTTAGCTGTATATCTTTGTTCAACGTCAAAACACGTGAATTTTGCGAATTTATCAATCTTTCAAAAAAAGATTTTGTTCAAGAAAAACACTTCAATATCTTAATTTAACAAACAATATAAAAACCGAAAAGTACATTATACATAGTATATATATACTTTATCTTTCGCTGTTACTGTTGTTCGCTTTACGATGCTCCTCCATCATGTTTTGAAGCTGTGTGATCAGGCCTTCACCACTTTCCTCAAGCCAAGAATTTACGGTCTTAGTGCGGGGCTTACTAGCGACCGGTGCGTCAGGGTCGGGGCTAGCAGCCCTAGCGTCTTCATACCGCTTAGCAACACCCACGGTATCCTGAAATGTCTCACACTCATGTATCTGGTTGAGCACCTGCCTACGCACCTCGGGTCGTAAACCCCTCTGGAAAAACATTCGAAGCATACCGTCCCTTTGCTCATCTTCCATATCCGGAAAAGCGCGATCACACAAATTCTGCAGTTCTAAAAAGTCCATCGCGACTGGCTCGTTTGAAACTTGTTGTCGGGTGCACAGTCCTGATAATGATTTCTCTGGACGGCGAAAAGATGAGAATAGAAAGCGTAAGTTAGCGACTAATCCTACGAAAGTTTGACGTTTCCCCGGTGGAAGGCCCTCAAAGGCCTTCCTTGCTGGTCCGCGCAAGAGAGCTGGTACACAAATTAATTCCCGACGATCGTCCCAAACGATTAGGTAAACAATATCGTAGGTGAGCTGGAAGCCGGTCGATAATTGAATTAAGACGTCGAATTCACGCGAATAGGGCACAATAAGCAGCAGGCAAACGAAACAATATATTTTGATAGTGATTAGCACGTTAATTAGTTAATTAAGCAAGTTAAAATGCGAGTCAAACTGATGACTTCCTGAAATGGTGCCCATCGGGTCGGTATATATGTAAATCAGAACGGCTCGTGGGCGGCAAAGTCGCAAACCACAACACATATTGATGACTCTTGCACAAAAGTTAGTAAGGCGCACCGGATCCAGATCCAAGCGAGAACGCATACAAGGGCGCAAAATAAACGGAGCATACAAGAAAGAGAAAAACAAGCTTAGGTGATTGTAACACATAAGTTAAAGCACGTCCAAGTTGCGAGAGGTCTACGTAAAACTAAAATCCTAACCTATGTGAATTCTATTCTTAAAATTTCCAACAGTCCTACAAGCGGTTACCATCGTTGTAATCACCGAAAATGTACGCCGTCCACGGCGTGTGGGTGGACGAAAAATTTAAACTCGCATCGTGGGGTCGACCAAAATTTTGGACGCCTCACGGCGTGGCCCCCAACAATGTAATAACGGGATGCAGCTGCATGGCGCAACTTTCTAACACCATTCCCATACGACCCCGGCTATCATAACCTCAAGGGCGGACCATAAGTTTTGCAATTTAGCCACTTTTCTTGGTCAGACCTAAGAAGCCACGGGGCTTAGAAGGCCGCAGGTGCGCTTCACGAGGTGTGTTCGGACCTCGCCCGATTGGTTGCGCACGTGTCTAGTATCTCGGTATGATTACTGAGGTCCCCCAGGGAGGTTGACACCGAAACCTGCTCACAGGTCATAATGTCAAACCGCTATTCCCTGTACTAGTCTAAAGGAAGTTGTTTTGTCTACTGTAATCTAAACTGAAGACGCGTGATAATTTAGACTTACTAGATAAATTTTTTAGAGTTCCGCTTATTTATTCCCGGTCGAACACTTTAGCGTTTGTAGCCTATGTGGACCTCACAGACTTCCGACATTCCCTGCGTGTTTAACGTCGGACTATCTACTTAGGGACGTGGTAATTTGATTATATTAGTATCTAGTGATGAAGTTTTCCTAATAAATTTTATCTTTTGTGTGAGTGCGACATATTGTCATATTGTAACAGCAGTCGCCGTTTCCTAAACAAAGCAGGCTAAGCCGGCCGGTTCGCTTTCTGCGCTTCTTTCACGTAGGGGCGACGGCACTTCGCCCGCGGACGCGTTTGCGTCCCCTTTTTGGGTTGGTGTCTCCTTGGATGGTGCCTTTCTCTTCCTTTTGTTTCCTTTGTTGGTCGTCTCTTTTCTGTTCTCTCTCTATTACTTATCCTATGGCCTTACTGCACTGTACACATTGTCGTTGTACATTGTCTCGACTGCACTATCGAAATTGTGCAGTCGAGTTATTACTAAAATTTTAACTCGATCTATCAGAACTCGATAGTCGAATGGTTAATACTGAAAGCTCTGCAGCGGGCATAAATCCCCCGTACAGGATCGAATCTCAGAACTGGCAAATAAAAGGCAGACGCAAAAACTGTGAAAAACTAAATCGGGGCCTACATAGTACATAACCTAACGTCAACCAGATAAAAATAAAAGAACGGCTAAACCCAGCGATCAAGTCGCTCTAGAAAGAAAACGGATTTTGCACTAGCTCGGTCTGGGGTCAAAACGATTCGCGCGGGGGCGCGAGTTTTCTTTATTGAACTAGTGGTGTTGTGATTTTGTTTTGGAAATAGGGCGCCGCATTGTGTCGTTTTAAAGAGTTAACCGCGCCTAGGAATGGCCTCTGGCCATGCCGTCAGCTCTTTGTAACCGAAGAAGATTTACTCGGTCCTACCACCAAGTCTAATCACGTGGGCACCCTATTGCGAACTTTGATAACTTTAATGATTTGACCGAAGTAATTCTAGGGGTGAACGGTACAACGCCATACCTTTTAAAAGAGTTACTAGCAAGTGGTATCCTGGGGTGATCGAGGTCTCGGGCAGTCGAGGGCTGAACAATACAATGCTCTTACAGCTTTTAATTATAAGCAAACCACGTACTGGCACGGAATGAAAGTAAGACGCGTATCCAAAAACGACACCTAAAAGTTGCTCCTTGCAGAGTGCAAACACCTTACTCTCAAGCTGAAATACTTAGAATTTGTTTATTCCCTTGTGTTCCCAAATTTTCTTAGCTCGTTCGAATAAGTGAAATTTTGGGGCTTCCTAAAGCCCAACGGAGGCTGGTCCTCCGTTCCTAACTGCGACGTCAGTTCGAGCTCAAACACGGCGTGAGCATCGAACGGTCAACTAAGCTCTAAGTTTGAAAGCCATAAACATAAGCGACTAAGCAGGTTCCTACAATTTCGTTGGGAAATTTTACCGTGGTCGTCTCAGGAAAATTCGCTAATCTTAACTCAAGAGCGACAAGTCATGTAAAACCATGGACGAGAGGCGTCCTTTTCAATGTGTCTCACCTAAGACCACATGGAATCAGAAGGACTTCGACTTTGGTACTCCCAACTTAGTACCCTCCGTACATCCCCCAAAATGCCCAAAACAGAACTCGACTAGAGGAGGTTTGTCAAAGAACATGCAAAAGCGTAGCGAATCGGTGTGGGATGCGAGACGTCCACCGACGGGCGTCGAGTTAACCTATAGAGAGTGAAATCGTGCTACAGCGAACGAATTTTTTATGGTCTGTTACATTCATGTTTGGGGGAAGTAAACCCCCATGCTCTTGAGTCTGCTCCTGACTTACGATGTTTGGTCCGGGACAGCAATCGCTAGTCCCCTTCCGCGAGACGGAAGATGTCCACGCGGGTCCTCCATCGGTCGAATCCCATTCCAAACGCTAATCGAAAAGAAAAGCACGAAAAAGTAAAACAAATTGTGAAACCATCCTACAAAACTCTAGCGCCGGAGCCGGTCAGTAGAGTCGACCGAACTCCGCGCTGCCGAAGTCGAACTGATTCCAAGAGACGACGCGGTAGTAGTCGCCTCGAAATTTTCGGCTATGTTGTAGGATGGCGATTTTGTCGCCATGCAATCGTCGATGGTCTTCTGACGCCCACTTTTTCAAGTTCAAACCCGGGCGCCCAATCGGAAAATTCCTCGAATTTTATTTTTGACAGGTATCGTAAACTGTTGGTTCCCTTTAGAGAGAGTCGGCTTCAATCGAAATCGCCGACATCAAATTTGAACCCTCCGGATACTCGGAGGTCAAACATCTGCAGATTTAATCCGAATTTCCTTGAAAGTTTGAACCCATTCCCATCTGTATTTTCAAATTCCTGTCAATCGGCTTAAAATTCCTTACCCAAAAACCCATCAGTCAAATCTCTAAACCCCTTGCCTAACTTAAATTGTCCGTTATTCTCAACTGTCCCACGAAAATGGTTGGATCGCCCGTCAAATTTGAAATTTGAAACTCACTTCTACATATGGATATGCTCGGAGTAAGCTGAGAATCTGTCCTCGTTTCGGGACAGTTCTGTCTTCATGTCCTCATTCATCAAATTTTGTTGGCTAACTCGTCGATTTAAGGCTAAATTTCTATTGTTCGACGAGTTAGCAGTCCCATCTATCACCTACGTAAGCCTCCTAAAAGTCCATCTGGGAGCTAGATCGTGCTATCAGTTCCATAGGCCAGCGTGCAAACATAACACGTTTATATGGTGGCTTATAAGATAAAGCCAAACATTCCTATCTGACATCTTCTCAGATGTCGGGATATGGTGTCACAAAACGTCCCTAAGGGGGAAACCGATGTCGGGAATGAGCTTATTTGACAGTTGGGGCGCAGCACATTCTCCTGTACCCATAACCACCAAGAGGGTCTTAGTCAGGGGCCTCAGGAACCCACGGGAGGGCCCTAAACATACCCCGTCCTTCCTAGTCATTTGTGTCTAGTCCGCCCGTAAAATTTACAAAGTTAACGAGATTTTAAATGTCTTGTCCTCGTCCGTCCTGTTTTTGTCTTGTCCTTATATATAGCCAAGTCCTATATACATATATATATATATCTCCCTACATATATACATACATATATATAATACTCATGAACACATAAACACACACTACACACGAGACAAAAGGGCGACCTGAGCGACAGAAAGGTCGCTCAAGTTCGCATCGGAAGCACACAAAACAACAACAACAACAACAACAACGAATACAACACAGCCACAGTGACAGCAACGACAACCGACCAAAGAAGTCGGTTGAAGAGAGGAAGAAAAGGAAAACGAGGAAAAAAGAAAGGGCACGGGAGGGGAATCGGGGCAAAGGGAACCCTTTTGATTTTTGAGGGGCTGGGGTGAAATTCGGTCCCAGGATGAAGAACAGGGCCGAATGATACCAAACACAAGGGGTGTAGACGTAGTGGCGGGTCGGGACCCACATTTTGGTTCCGACAAAGTATACAGAGCTTCAGCGGGCTTTCCCGCACTAACGGTTGGGGGAGCTACGCCCGCCGGGTATTGTTGGATTCGCCTTGGAAAGGCGATTCAAACGAGGGGTAATTTCCCTGCCCGAAATACAGCGGTTAGAGGAGTACTTAAATCACTAAAGATAGAGAGTGGCGATGGTGATTGGGGCGCTTTTGTCGGCCGTCCCGAGTTAACGGGGAATCGGGCGGACGCCCGCCGGGTATATTTGTAGATTTCTCGACGTGGTGAACGCAATGAGGGGCAGTTTGCCTACTTTCGAGTTAGGGATGAATTTTCGGGTGTTGCGTACCCACTCATTAGTCGGTGTTCCGAACGAGGGGCACTCTAACGGGTCATAGCGGGCTAGCGGGAAGTCGGACAGCGTCCCGCCGTATATTGTTGTGTTTGCCAATAGCAGGCAAGTAGAATATATGTGTACGTTGTGCGAGTACATGTGCACGTTTAAAGCCAGGGATCGAGTACGCGGTAGGTGCGCAATCGGCGGAATTTTATGTCGAATTTTGATGGTGCGTTATAAAGCGGAAAAATAACTCATATAGCAGCGGAATGACTGGACAGGTCGAGACCCGACTGGTCTCGTTAGATGTCTCAATGAGTAAATTACTTAGCAACGCGCGCGATTCCAACTAATGATTCGACGGTAAGAAGAAAGACCAGCGGCTAGAGCGCTGATCAGGCGATTTTGGGGGCGTTAAAGGTGCTGTGAAAGGAGAGGATTTATCCGGTGGGGGCGGGAAAAGTAGGGGTACCGGGGTGTGAAAATCAAGTAACACACATATATCCATATATCCATATATACTTAAGTTATATTTGCTCGGAACCATGGTCACTAGCCAAACCTAGCGTCAGTAATGGCTGTTAGTTGAACTTTCGCCTGTTTGTTCCTAGGATAGCTCGTGAAATCCTCCAGCGATTATGTGATATTTTGACCTTGTTCGAAAGCCCTAAAAGTTCTCTACGGGAAAGTACTCGGGAAATCTCAACCGTTGGACGGTTACGGGCCGATAAACGAGCCCGATGTCCGTTGTTTCCGAATATTCGGAAGGTACCGTAACCCATTTGTTTCAGCTTAGTGACGCAACCATTACGCTATATAATGCTTAAACCAGGTAAAATCGATTTGCTTGGTTTTGATCACTTCCCAACCCATAGGACTGCATGAGTTGTCAGTGGCCTCCTATTCCCGGACGGTCACATATTTGAAATTTCATTGGGGAAACAGGGGCTACCGGTCGAGTTCCGTTCAGTTGTCCTATTTTGATGCTAGGTAGAATGTCTCTCCTATTCTTCTTTTATGTCTGAATTTAAACCTTGTCGCAAGCAAACTTCTTATAGGCTTACGTGAGCTTGTCCACGATAATGCGCAATTGTGAGATAAGACATGCAATGGCAAAAATACACACATATATATATGAAATATTGATAAGCAATACAATTAGCAACGACCATGGCACTGTGCAACCGACGTAAATTTCGTTCCCGCGAGCCATGTCCTATTCAATTTTAGCTGCATTTGGGCACTTTTATCAATGAAATCTTGCAAAACGCACGTAACGGGCCGGAACGGTCCTGTACATTATCACCGTATTCCGTAAAAGTTGCGTGGTTGATTTCTCGTGTTTTATCTTCTCAAAAGCTAAATTATTACGTTCTGTTTAGTGGGTTCTGCCTGAGACACAGGAGGCTAATTTATTGGGCTATGCTCTGAAAACCTAATGATTAACGTTTATTACTAGCTCATTCGTGATGCCTTTAGTATCAGGTTTGTTGTTCTGTCTGTTTGACCAAATTGCGCTGTCATCGAAATGCCAATGTTGAATACTTTTAACACCCCTTTCGGGGAATCGGTTGGTTTGGTTCCTTTTGCAGGGCGTTGTACAAACAGCTTTACTAGTGGGTATCTTTCAGAGCTTCCATTTTGTATTATTTCCTTCTTTCCTCAACTAATGTGTACTTTGCACAATCTTGAATAACCTTTAGCCGCTGAGGCGAACAGAACCCGGATCGTTTTGATGCGTGCCTCGTGCTATAGCAATCTGCGCCATCTATGAGCTTTTTCTCAGTTCCTTATGGAACCTGACAAAGCGACCAAAAATAACGCACAAGCGATCTGACGCTGCGCGACAAACTTGGTTTGTGCATTAACGCGCTGACAAATGCTTTAATACAAGAACAGAAGAGATAATTATTGGTTCTTGAACTCACTTCCCCAAATTTCCAGTTCTTTCGAACGCCATATCCACGAATCCTGGATTTTTTACTAGTTCACATCTCCACGAATCTACTTATAACCAAATTTCCCAATTTTGCCAGTTTGCTGAAATTCTTCGTCTCAAATATACCAGGCACCCTTAAATCCGATATTTTCTATGTTCCAGAACGGTCAGGTGCTAAAATTGTCATATTCCCAAATTACAGGTTTCCTTTTATTTCGAGATTTTCTAAATTTCTGGATTCCTATATTGTCCCAAATTGCAAAATTTCCAGGTTCCATAAGAAGCACGATTTTTTCAAAATTCTAAGATTGTCATGTTAACAAATTACCACGCTCCCAATTTTCCAAGTTCTAGATTTCAATGTTCCCTAAATTCCGACATTTCTCAATTTCTCTAAGTCTGAAAAATTCCTAAATTTTGATATTACGAAGATTTTGCGCTATTCCCAGGAACTGGGAATTTGTAGTTTATGAAGTCACCTGGATTTGGGAAGTCACTAAGCGTTACTTTTGCCTCTGTTCTTCATTTCACAAGAAAGTATAAATTTCATTTTCCTAAAATTCAGTGACCATTCCTTGCAGATCATTGGTAACAATGCAAGCGTAAAATCCCTCAAAGTTTTTTAGTGCACTCCTACGACAAACGGAGGAAAAGAGGCGGCATTGCTGCTGCCTCATGTGCCACAATCCCACCCATTTAAACATAACTGAAAATTAAAAACTCATTTATTTGGACGAACTGGGGGAGCTGGCTATATTTAGCGAATTCTGTGTGTTCCTGGGGAATTTTTTTGGCTGTGTTCATATATTCAGGTTAAGTGGCAAAGTCATAATTCAGAAGCTGTATTAACCCTTTCATGCCCGAATTAATTTGTGTATCGTGCAATGTTTGACAAACTCAAGCCTGCGCCAGGAATTGAACCCGAAACGCACGGGTGAAACATGTGTACGCAAACCACTGAGCTATCTGAGAGCTGTTGCTCGGTTCGTTAAGGAACCTCACTATGCGAGCGAATAACAACGCGCGTTCAAACGTACAATATTACGACAAACTCAGTAAACACAACGAGTCGCAATGTGCGTTGGGTCCATTTGGGCCTAGTGGACATGAGAGGGTTAGTTATGCGGTAGGTTAATTTTTAATTAACCCTTTCATGCCCGAATTAATTTGTGTATCGTGCAATGTTTGACAAACTCAAGCCTGCGCCAGGGATCGAACCCGAAACGCACGGGTGAAACATGTGTACGCAAACCACTGAGCTATCTGAGAGCTGTTGCTCGGTTCCTTAAGGAACCTCACTATGCGAGCGAATAACAACGAGCGTTCAAACGTACAATAATACGACAAACTCAGTAAACACAACGAGTCGCAATGTGAGTTGGGTCCATTTGGGCCTAGTGGGCATGAGAGGGTTAGTTATGCGGTAGGTTAATTTTTAATTAACAAAATTTGGCAACTGCAACAAGTTTTTACTTACGTATAGTTAATATCATAGCTAATACTTTCGTAACGCCATTGAATAATAAGCCGTCAAGATGTCATTGAGTACGGATGAAGAGTGAGTTGGTTTTCTAAATACCTTTAATAATTTCACCCTAAGTGCTTGACTTACCAACTTAATTTGATAACACGATTAATACTTAGAATCGTTAATTACACACATTATTTAGTTAAGTAAAGTGGGTATTTGTGTTTACGATTTAACAGCAATATGTATGGCGGATTTGGTATCTAACATGCAGTTTTAGAAATGCTGTAACATTGGACAATAATAGCTCTTCAGTACACCGCATGCGGAAATCTGAATGGATGAAATTATGGGTTCGAATTCCTGGGCTCTGCACTCACTGAAAAGTTTGCCAGCGGCATGAACCGGGGGCCCATGGCTCTGAAAAAGGTGGCGCCCGATTTTGCTAGGGAGCACTTTACTAAAAGAAAAAGCTTTAAAAATCGTGTTAGAAACACTGCCAAAACGCTTCTGATGGAGAGAAAAAGCTTTTTGTATTCAACACAGAATTTTGGTACAACTTTTGATCAAACTATGTCGTTTGGGCTGTTTTTACCGAGCGGAAACAAAAGTAATCTGCCAAGAGGCATTGAACCGGGAGGAATCCAAAATTTTGCCATGGGTTGTGAACCTGGGGCACCTGTTTTGTACTAGGTCAGGTGAATCGAAAAATGCCAGTGGGCTCCCCCCAATTTGCACCTCTCAGGAATTCCAGCCCAGGGTTTCAGTCGGCTGCTTTCACGTCATGTCAACGTGTGTCACGCACCACTAGTCATTAATCACAACAGTATATACCCTAGATTTAGCTCTTAAAGTATTTTAGGCCCTTTTAAATTGCGGTGTCTCACAGGGCATCTTATGTCATTTCATTAACGTGTTTGTAAAGTTTGTTTTAAGTAGAAAAATGTTTTTTGGCAAACAGATAAAATAAATGCATGTGTGTATCCTAAACTTCATGCAGATGAACCGTTGGTCATATGTAGAGCCAAGCATCTGTTATATGCACTAGGTTTAACTTAAGCATAACGGTATATGCTTGATAACGAAGGGATATGAGCTACTGTTGCGTAAATCATGGGCTGCGGTGGCGTCCAAACTCACGACATTCATTAGGTCTTGGGAAAGTTCACGCAGAATAAGGAAAATGGACTCCGATACTACATTTTTTAAAAGTTTTTAAGTACATAAAATAATTTAGGCCAAAGAGGGTATAAATTTTCGCAATACGATTATGTTTCAACCATTGTGTCGCAAACGCGTGGACACTCACTGAGAATTTCAAAACGAATGTTTTAAAACATTCTTTCGGAGTCCGGATAACCAATGCATGGAATTGGTTACCTGAACTTGTTCGTAATAAACGTCTCATCTGCGCTCTTTATTGTAGATCATTCAAATTTCACATGAAAAATGTCGACTTATCGCAATTTTTGCACTACGAGAGGAATATGTGACCTTTTCTGAGGCAGTCCTTCAAGCCTTCCTAATCCTATCCAAAATTCCGTCCAAATACAAAATCTGGTTATCTATTTTTGTGTAACTTTTTAGTGTATAGTAAGATGCATGTCGCACCTAAACGTTGACTTTCAAATATTTTTTTCAAAAATCGTACATTTATGTGATTCGCAAATGGTACATGCATCCCTACGTGCAGTGGCTATTTATATAGTATTATCACCATTATCGTTACAAATTGTGATCAGTTGTAAATGGCTCTATGCTGTTTATGATCTTATCTGTTTATTAACCACATGTTAATCTATTATTTTTGTATATCAGAATCTTTCATCTGGTCTATATATCACAGGGACAGTGTAAGTATGCACAATGCATAATAGTTCTGTGTAATAAGGCTGGTCAAAATGTATCTAGATT